>PVJS01023405.1:13313-29730 GCA_004027185.1 Glis glis | reverse complement strand
ATCCTCCTGTCTCAGCCTCCCAAGTACTGGGATTACAGGCATGTGCCACCATGCCTGGCTTAAGTTCACAATTTTATTTTATTTTATTATTTTTATTTTTTGTGGAACTGGGGGTTGAACCCAGGGGCATTCTACCTCCGAGCTACACCCCAGCCCTATTTTTTATTCTTTTATTTTGAAACAGGGTCTCGCTAAGTTGTGGAGGGCCTTACAAGTTGCTGAGGCTGGCTGCGAACCTGGATCCTCTGGTCTCAGCCTTCCAAGTACTGGGATTACAAGCGTGCGCCACCATGCCTGGCTTTTTTATTCTTTATTTTTAAACATGTCTCACTAAGTTGCGTAGGGCCTCACAAGTTGCTGAGGCTGGCTGCGAACCTGGGATCCTCCTGCCTCAGCCTCCCAAGTACTGAGATTACAAGCCTATGCCACCATGCCCGGCTCGAGTTCAGAATTTTAAAGGGGTAGGTATGAAACTAAAAGGAGGCAAGGTATCAAGGACAAGTACAAAGAAGAGCGGGGACTTTTATGGAACCCTGACCTAAGAATCCTCTAAGGAAGGCTAATAAACACGACAAAGTGACCTTCATAGGCAAGGCCACGAGTCTGTCATTCCTCTAGAGTGCACGCTCCGTGAAAGCAGGGATTTTCGTCACTTTTAATCAGTGCTGTGTTCACCTGGAATTGTGCCTGTGGTGTAGACAGTTGGCACTCTAAGCTTAGTCTCAACACAGCCACCACTTTCAACTCTTGTCTTATGGTATCCTGGTGGACAGCATAGAGAAATGTGATGAGACTGCTAAAAGCGAAGAGATTTGATTAATGCATTGATATAACAATTGATGGAATTTTTAGGTTTCTCCCACAGGGACCTCTTAGCTCTATACTGGTCAATGTTTTCACACATTCTTCTTCCATAAAGAAATACAAATTTTCCTGGGCAGCTTCTTCTTTGTACTGGAATTTGGTGTATAGAACACAGTGTGAACTGAGATGCGAAGGGCATTTGAAAGTCACTACACTCTGCACTTGCTTATAAAGAATCATTTGTTGCAATGGGATAAAAATACAGAAGGAATGCTTATAGAATATGTAGGTGACACACATCTCGAAATGATGGATCAGTCACATATGATATTGGATGAGTGAGGGATCAGAAGGACCACAATAGCCTAGTAGGTTGGTATGAAACCAACAAATATTTAAAAAAAATATTTGTTTTTAAAACAAATATTTAAATTAAAGCGTGCGGTGGTGCATACTTGTAATCCCAGTACTTGGGAAGCTGAGACAGGAGGATCGCAGGTTCATGGCCAACCTCAGCAACTTTGTGAGACCCTCTTTTAAAAATAAAGAATAGCCAGGCGTGGTGGCACACGCTTGTAATCCCAGTACTTGGGAAGCGGAGACTGGAGGACAGCGGGTTCGTGTCCAGCCTCAGCTATTTAATGAGGCCCTCCACAACTTAGTGAGACCCTGTTTCAAAATAAAGAATAAAGTAGGGCTGGGGGTGTAGTTCGGAGGTAGAATGCCCCTGGGTTCAATTCCCAGTGCCGCAAAAAAAAAAAGAATAAAAAATAGGGCTGGGGGTAGAATGCCCCTGGGTTCAATCCCCACTAACACACACACACACACACACACACACACACACACACACACACACACAGAAAATGTGTCAACAGTATGTTAGATGAACTATCTTTGGGATTGATTTGACTTTATACTCATTAAGAGTCTCTTATAAACTAGGTGTGGTGGTGGTACATGCTAAGGAGGCTGAAGCAGGAAGATTACAAGTTTGAGGCCAGGCTCTGCAATTTAGTGTATCTTGTCTCAAAATAAACTCAAAATGGGTTCAGTGGTAGGGTGTTTGCCTAGTATATGTGAGGTCCTGGGTTCAACCCCCAGTACTGCAAAAGAAAAGAAAAGAAAAAAAAGAGCCCATTATAGGAACTGACTACTCAAAATAATGTAACTTTTTAATTAATAAAAAGCAAAACAGGTCAATCAATGTGTGTCAGAGACCCAGTGTATTAACTGCCACAGTGATCACACCCATGGTGTTGTGTCCATTTTAAGATGTTTTGCTTTAAGAGGGAGCATTGACACACTGTAAGGATGAGAGCCTAGCCTGTAGGAGAGTCTACTGTGATTGTAGCTGAGGTCTCTGTCCAATCTTGCCTGATAATGTCGCAGTCTTGTTCCAGTCTCCCTGTCTAGAGGATCGTCCTCTCCAATCCATTTTGCCAAGAAGGGAAGTTCTCATACCCGCTCCCTGATCCGTGTGCAACCTCCCCCACCTCTGTGACCGCTGATGAGCCTGCATGGACACATCCATGTCACTGACGGCGCGTGACTTACCTGAGAGTTCACTTGTGAAGCTGCACGTTCAGTAGCTTTTGAGCCATGGATAATGACACATAGCTGCCATTATAGCATCCTAAGAGTCATATCACTGCCCTAAAGGCCTCTGTCCTCTGCCTATTCACCTCTCCTCCCCCAGCTTTTGGCCAACTCTGGGGTTTTTATTGTCTCCGTAGCTTTTCTTTTCCCAGAACCAATCCATTCTTCACACTGTGGCCAGTGTGCTCTTTGCAAGAGTATAACCTTCTCGCTCATCCCTTGGCTCTGGATCTACCGCTCAGGGCCAGATTTCAATATGGGCTGATTCGGCAGAGAATGAGGTGTTCCAGTTTTCTCTTCTCATGGAGACTGCCCTCTCTGTGCGTGACAATCAATAAATAACGAAACAAATACAACAATGAGCTCATGTGTAGAAAATACCACATAGATGATAAAATAGAAACAGGATAGGGAGCCATTGTAACAACGGTGGCTTCTCTTCTGAGTGGGGGAGATTTGGGCGGGAGGTGAATCTGGAGGAGTTAGCCACTAAGAAGTCTTGGGATGAGCCCTCTAGGCAGGAGGAGCAAGTGCAAAGGCCTCTGGGAAGCACTGGTTGGGGCAGGTTTAAAGAACAGAAGAGGCTAGTATTCTGGAGAGTGGTCATTAGGGGTAGGGGTAGGATGAACAGTTTGAATCGTATCTATGAAAGAGGGACGGGAAACTAGCCTTTATTAAATCTTTTCCATTTTTTTAATTGCATGTAGTTCTGAAGATATTTGAAATGATTGCTTTTTGCCAGATGAAAACAAAAGAAAAGGAAGACCCTAGCAGTTAAAGAACTAGCCCAGGTACTCATCGCCAGTAGCAGTAGCAGTTGGATCTGCAATCAGTCATGTTTGATTTCACATGCATCTCCCACCTTTATGTAATTTCCTTGGTAAAAGAATTCAGGATGTTTATATCTACTGAAGAGCCTCCTTTACTGAGTGCCTTCCATACATTATTATTTGCAGAGTAGTTATCTCCTTTTATTTTCATAATATCATTCTGCTTTAGAAAGTAAACTACAAGTAGTCATGAACCTTGGTACTCTTTCTTATGTTTCCCATTGTTTTGTAGCCACCTTTAAGTATAAACCCATCAGAATTGTGTTTCAGCAATAAAGAAAGAAACTAATGTGCCTCTCAGCGGAACCTCCCTTATGCTAGGGGAACGATTTAGAGCTTGAGAGATAATGGCTCGTTATATGTAATCCTAGAATTGGTGTTCTTATTTTTGTTGTCAATGATGTCAAAGAGTAATGGCAAAGACAGCAGAAGTCTTATACTTTAAAGAAATCTAGGTAAAATAACTCTACTTACATATTTTTGGCGGGGCTGGGGATTGAACCAGGGCCATGAGCATACTAGGCAAGTGCTCTACCACTGAGTATACATTTTTAAACAACAAAAAATAAGGCATAATATATAACAATAGGGCATAATTTATACCGAGATGTGGTTGCTTCTCTGTATCATATATGGTTGCTCATGTCTGTATCAGGTACAGATAGGCTGGTCTGTTAGGTTATCTGAATATATACTTTTTTTTTTTTACACTGGGGATTGAACCCAGGGGCATTCTACCTCAGAGCTACACCTCCAGCCCTTTTTATTTTTTTGTTTTGAAGCAGGGTCTCACTAGTTGCTAAGAGGCTCGCTAAGTTGGTAATGCTGACCTTGAACCTGTGATCCTCCTGTCTCAGTCTCCCAAGTACTGGGATTACAGGTGTGTGCCAAGGTTATCTGAATATAAAAGCCCCAAAAGAGAATGTGACAGATTACCCTGCCTCATAAACTACTGAGGCTGTAATTGTGCCTTGGCTACTGAAGAACTAAAAATCAGGGTTAATTCTTCAGGTAGGAGTCTCCCATGTCTCCCTTTTCTAAAGAAAATGCTCTATTTATCCCCTCACTTCAATTGGTTAATATTCAGTGAAGTCCATAAACATAATAATAATTGACATAATACTTGAGATATAGCAGCTGGAACATACAATTTACTTGCGCATGAAACCACCTCCATTTCTTGTTTTGCTAAATAAAGAATCCAGTGTTTCTTTGTGATAGGCCAGAATAATTTAGAGTTGTTCTGTATTATGTTCAATTATGTATGGTCAGTTTCTGCCTGAGCTGAGGGAGCCTGGCTTTGTGCAGAAAACATCCAGGTGGGCCGTGGAAAGGGAGAACAGAAATTTTGGCTTGGAAAATTTGCTGTGCAGCGATGAAACTAAATCGACGCATCGAACATTTGGTGGCTAGCTGGTGGACAATGTAGGAACCTATAATTAAAGGAACCACTGTAAAAGTACTGGAGAAAAAAAATCGCAGCAAAGAGATAAAATGTAGTAAAGATAATTGAGGACGACGAGGCCAAAGGGCAAGATAGAAAATAGCCCAGGCAGGATGGAAGCATGAACAGGACAGAAAGGATAAAATATGTAATCCAAGTGCAAGAAGCCAGTCTAGAGGGTGAAATAGCTAGGAAACAGGCTAGCATTCACACAGGAAGACTGAGAACAAAGTCGAGAGCGGTGGTGGGGAGGGAGGGCGGACCGTAGATTGAAGTCGTGTCAACAGATAGGAAGTAATAGAAGCACTAGATCAAAGTGGCCTCCATGATGGAATAGCGGATCAGGGAATGAAAAATAAAGAGAGAAGCCAGGTGTGTGACCAATTTCAGATTTCTTGTCTCTGAACTTGTTTTGTCCTTGGTAACGGATCTAACAATGAAAGCAAAACATTTCAATGCTTCCATTTAAAAATATGATTCCCAAGGGCAAACCTCAAAAAACAAATGGGAGATTGGCTGTTTCAAAATAGGTCACCAAGCGCTCCACGTATGGTCACTTAGCTATAGTTTGTATCCCATCTTGAATTTTCTTTTCCCCCTCCTCCCTTGCCTTTAACAAGGCCTTTGCATTTTATCAGCTGGGGTATTGTCAGGCTGCAAAGTGCAGCAGGAAAGAGACTGACTTCTGATTTGAGAGCTATAGCTTTTGTTACTTAAAGTACCAAAGCTTTCTTAGTGAGTCAGATTGATAGATGGAAGGTTCTGGAAGTAAGAAAGGGGGTAAGATGAGAAGCGACTTGTGCTTTGAGGCTGAGTGCTCTCAAGTAGTTTTTTCTTTTCTCAAGGGTTTTTGTTGTTGTTGTTTTGTGTTGTTTCCTCTGTGGTTATAACTACAAAGCGTGCAATCTGTTGGTATATCTCGTTTCATTGCATTGCAGATTTTAAGTGCACCCGTTGTCTTGTATATAAATCACTTATACTTTTGTGTGGCATTTACTGTTTTCAAATTCAACATAAGTTGATGCATGACAAGATAATTGACAAGTTTACATTATACTGGCAAATGACTGCAATAGACACTGGCATATCCACTCTGCCTTACTTAAGCCTGCCTGGTGCGAGTCTCTCAGCTGCTGTGATGGGGAAGATTCACAGACAACAGCAGCGACCACCATTGTTCCTATCTAGGAACAAGCTTAGGGAACTTCTGATGCTTGTTCTTGAGTAGGCCAAGTGCCAATCTGGTGAGAGTAACTTGGCATCTTATTTAATAAGGGAGAAATTATTGTGTAGGACAGATGGGGTTTTATTTCAGCAGAAGTGGGTTTCATGCTGTTTTGTGTAGCTTCGGGTGCACGTGTCTTGCCGTGTCCAGGTGTGATTTCGCTCTTGTCCTTCCACATTTCCTTGCGCGTGGAATTGTACACAGAGGCACACCTTCGCTGTTCCCCCACTCCCGGTTTGGGTTCTCCATTGCCAGGAGTCATGGGTTAAAGTCTGGAGGGGCCAAAGTGGGAGTGTACTAAAGAGATTATTTTCCTCTGAAGAATACAAACTTGGAGGTTTACAGACTTTCCCAACATTCTTTTATTTCCCTGCTAAAGCAGGATACAAAATGTTATTTCAGCCAGGTACAGTGACACATACCTGTAATCCCAGTACTTGGGGGGCTGAGACAGGAGGATCACAGGTTTGAAGCCAGCTTCATCAATTTAGCAAGACCCTCAGCAACTTAGTGAGACCTTGTTTCAAAACAAAAAATAAAATAGGAGTGGAGGTGTAGATCAGAGGTAGAATACTTCTGGGTCCAATCCCCAGGAAGAAAAACAAACCAAAGTTATTTCAGTAAGTAGTCACTGAGTACCTCTAAGGAGAACCCTGAACTTCTTCAGGGTAACACCAAGGCAGGCTTCTGGAGGGGTGAAGGGAAGGGTTATGATCTGGAAAATGCCTAACAATGAGATGGTGAACTGCTCTGTCAGGACAGTTAAGAGGACTTCAAGGAAGGGGCTAAGCAGAGAGGGGGAGGGGGAGGCCAAGGAGGGGAGCGGGAGGTCACAGCATGGTGGCTGCGGAGGAAGGAGATCTGAGAAAAAGCAGGTGGAAAGGTGGCATGAGACTTGTAAGACGTGAGTTAATATGGGAGTCGTTTTGTTCCGCATTCTCACCGCTGCAATCTAAACACCTGACACACACAGCCTAGAGGGAGAAGGGTTCATCGGAGCTCATGTTTTCGGAGGTTTCAGACCCTGGGACCGACTCCAAAGCATAAATGATGGCAGTGGCAGGGTGTGGGGGGGCACCGCTTTCACATCTTGGAGGTCAGAAGCAGGGGGGGAGAGAAAGAGAAAGAAAGAGGGGCCGAGGCCTATGGAAATATTTAGTCCCCAAGACCACACCCCAGTGACCTGTCACCTGTTTCTTCCAGCCATGCTCCACGTACCTAATTACCACCCAATAAACCCATTCAAATTACTAGCCCATCAATGGACTTATCCACTGATGAGATTAGAACCCTCATGATCCAGTTATTTCACCTCTGAACGTTTTTGTGTTGCCAATACATGAGCTTTTCCACGGGACATTCTATATCCAAACTATTACAGTTGTCTTTCCATATCCATGGGGGATAGGTTCCAGGGAATTCCCTTCCCCAACTGGATACTCAGATCCCTTATATAAAATGGCTTATTTGCCAGGTGTGGTGACACACACTTGTAATCCCAGTACTTGGGAGGCTGAGACTGGAGGATCGCAGGTTCATGGCCAGCCTCAGCTACTTAGTGAGGCCCTCTGCAACTTAGCGAGACCCTGTTTCAAAATACAGAATAAAAATAAGACTGGGGGTATAGCTCGGAGGTAGAATGCGCCTGGGTTCAATCTCCGGTACTGCAAAAAAAAAAAAAAGAGGCTTATTTGCATATCATCTTCACACATTCCTGCATCCTTCAGTCTAGTTTAAATCATCTCTCAATTACTTATAATAACCTAGTGAAGTGCAAATGCTACATAAATAGTTCTTATACTGTATTGTTTAGGGAATAATGACAGAAAAAGAAATCTGTACATGTTTGGCACACCCACAATGTTTTTTCCAAATATTTTTGATCCACAGTTGGTTGAATCCTAGGGTATGGAATCTGTGGGTGGGAAGGCCTACTGTATTTATTTTCAAATCATTGGCAGCAATGTGATCTAAACTTTTTGCAGTGATTGAACTTTTTAAGTCAAAATCTGCTCTATCTGAACCTTTGTGTTGGTGAAGTTTTGGGGGCACAGAGATTGGGGGGTGTCCGGCTCAGGGGACATTCTGTGCAACAGTGAGGTCAAGGACAGGACGGCCAGGTGCTCCAAATGCTGAGTACACTGAGGCAGTGCTGAAGCTTGGAGCTAGCTGTCACCAGGAGAACAGGAAGCATTTCTTGGGGGAGACCTCAGCGCCACCAACTTCCTGCAGTAAGAGAAATGGGCACCTGCCTCATTCACTAGAGCCTGAAGCGCAGGTGACCTCAGACAATGTCTTTGATTTCAGTTCTCCTCTCCTTCATTCTGTCTATTGCAGTTCAGCTCTCCTAATCATCCAAGGGCAAGTTAATTTTTTTTTTGGTACTGGGGATTGAACCCAGGGGCCTTGGGCCTGCTACCTCTGAGCTACACCCCCAGACCTTTTTATTTTTTTATTTGGAAACAGGGTCTTGCTATGTGGCTGAGGCTGGCCTGGAACCTGCAATCCTCCTGTCACAGCTTCCTAAGTATTTGTGTCACAGGTGTGCACCACCATTCTTGGTTGGGCTATTTAATCTTTATGATGGTTTAAAAGTATGTGTGTTACCAAACTGACACCTTTCGCCATCATAAGGCTTCTGAACCCAAGAGACTCATCCCATGGAGAAAAGCAATGTCCAAGTGTTGGGAATGAAGAAGGGATTTATCCAGTGGTTAAAGAATGGAGCAGAGGGAGCTTTGCTCACAGATCCGCTTCCCAACTCCAGGGCCGTGGGAGATTACAGATAGAGTATGGAATAATGTGGGAGAGAGGGGCTAAGAAAGGGAAGGAACATTCATGTCTTTTCTGGCAACCAGCAGACATGTTCCAGGAACTTGATGCCATCTCTTTTCTCTCCTTTCATTGGCTTTCCAGTCCTGGCAGCTGCTAGGTGTCTTTATCCTTGACGGGGGGGTGGGGGGTGGGGGTGGGGGTGGATAGTGAGACAGAGAGGCTCTGCAAACTCTGTCAAATTAGCCCTGTATTATGGTTTTGAACAAAATATTTCTCAAATGACCAACATGTCTACATGCAGAGCTGAGTAGAATCTGACCCAAAGGTTAGGGCAACAAAGGAGAGACAGACAATATGAAGACAGAGGGTTGAAGTCTTTTCATCCCATTCCAGTCACCCAAGGGACATCTGCAGGCCCAAGTGAAGAGTCACTTTTGTTTCCAGCAAAAGTGGCCTGCAGGTCCCTGAAGAGTAACCTAGGCAACCGTCATCATCATAACACACGCATCAGAGGTGTGATCGACAGCAGAGCCGGTGGGAGGCTCGAGATGGATTGCCCAGCTGTGCGACCTCCCAAACTTAGTGATTTGTAAGTGGACTAAGAGCAAGCGAATCTGGGGGTGTTTTAGGGTTTTCCTTGGTAACATGTGAAGGGGTTGAGGGTAGGGAGGGAAGCCTAGAAAACCAGAGTGCTCTGTAGGAACCACAGAAGTAAGAACATGCCATGTTGCCTGGAACCCTACGGAGGGGCCAAACAGGATCTGAGCTTTTGTGTGTAGGAGACAGAAGTTACATTGACACTCGTTCAGCAAACACTGATCAATCAAGCATCTATACGATTCATGTCGTTATTCTGAGTTTCCTGGGACTTCAGTTAGGAGCCACACCAAGTCCCTCAAATAACTTCAGGGTAAAGAGAAAGAGATGTGACATGTTTACAACCCAGATATGAGATGCTTGACTATTTCTCATAAATGCTGTGGTCGATCAGGATTGGGAGAATTTCCCCAGGAGAGGGTGCTGGGTGGTGGTGGGATGGCTGGTAGGGGGCAGGGATTAGAAAGTGCGTTCACTAGGGAATTGCACGAGTAGTCTCATGCTATCCCATTGCCACGTATGCAGAGGATTAAGATTCTTCTGCAGCCCCTCCATAACTCATAGACTTATTCTTTTGTAACTCCTAATTGATAAAGAGCTGCAAAACCCCAAGCCTAAAGTACCCATTTCTCTCTCTCTCTCTCTTTTAAATATACTTTTATTGGTGCACTGTAGTCTCACATCATAATGTGGTTCATAGTGATAGTGACATTTCATGCACACAGCACTTGGTGAGCTTCTCCCCAGCTCCTAACCTTTCCCCATACATGATATTGAGATTGACATTTGTAATTTGACATATATACATAACATAAATGGAAGTGTTTCCTTCCTTAATTCTCCCTCCCCCCTCCCTTAGACCACTTCCCTTGCTCCACTGGGATTTCTCTTCTATTATCTAAAGTCCCTTTTTTTTGTGGTACTGGGGATTGAACCCAGGGGCGGTCTACCTCCGTGCTACACCCCCAGCCCTATTTTTTATACTTTATTTTGAAACCAGTTCTCACGAAGTTGCAGAGGGCCTCACTAAGTAGAGAGAGAGAGAGAGAGTGACAAGGAGAGAGAGAGAGAGAGACAAGGAGAGAGAGAGACAAGGAGAGAGAGAGAGAGAGAGAGAGAGAGCGAGCTGAGGCTGGCCGCGAACCTGGATCCTCCGGTCTCTGCCTCCCAAAGTACTGGGATTACAAGCGTGCGCCACCACGCCCGACCTCTAAAGTCCCTTTTGTATCCCAATTACTCCCTAGCTTTCACATATAAGATAAAACATATGACCCTTCACTTTCTGTGACTGGCTAATCTCACTTAACATAATGTTCTCTAGGTCTGTCCATTTTCTTTCAAATGACATAATTTTGTTCTTTATTGCTAAGTAGAATTCCATTGTGTGTATATCCCATAATTTTGTAATCCATTCATCTGTTGATGGACACCCAGGTTTGTTCTGTAATTTGGCTACTGTGAATTGTGCTATAAACATGGATATGCATGTGTCACTATAATATTCTGATTTCAGTCCCTTTGGAAAGATACCCAGGAGTGGTATTGGTGGATCATATGGTGGGTCCATTCCCAGTTTCTGCGGAATCTCACACTGATCTCCATAGCAGCTGAACTAATTTGCAGTCCCACCAACAGTGCAGTAGAGTTCCCATTTCCCACACCCTCGCTAGCATTTATTGTTGTTTGACTTCTTGATGATTGCCATTCTAATAGGGGTTAGATGGAATCTCAGTGTAGTTTTGATTTGCATCTCCCTGATTGCTAATGATCTTGAACATTTCTCTTGATAACTATCTCCCAGACTTGCTTCACACCGCCTTTTTTATTTCTTGCGATGACATTCAGACCCACAGAATGTGCTCTTCTGGTACAGCTAATCCCTAGGTCATGTGTTCCTGAGAACAGATAAGGGAGCATTTGCCTTCTATACACTTTCTGTGTTCTTCCTCCTTTTCTTCCCTGACCAACCTGAGCACCTAGGAGAGATGGCTCATAGCTCATAGGAAGCTCTGCACCATGCCTGAAGGCTAGGCAGTCTCCTTATCCACGGATCCTCCTTGCTCAAAGCGATCAATGCCGTCTCTCCTCTTGCCCTCTATTTTCTTGGTGGTCTTATGGAAGGAATTTGGCACATATCTAGAAATTTCCACACTTTCTTTGCAGCATTTGCCACTCTATGCCTCTTGCAGTCTGCAGGTCCTGCCCTTCCTGGGATGCAGACACCATTATTTTCCTGTTCCGCCCACATCTATCCTTCATCCTAGGCTGGATCTTCTCTTGCAGCTCCTGTAGGTCCTGGCAGGAGAAGGACCTCTTCCCCACTTTTCAAGCCCTTTTTGACTTAGACTGAAGCTATTTGCTTGCTCGTTTGCAGGTTCTTCCGGCCTGTGAAGTCTCTGATTTCCCTATCTTTGGGTTTGAGTCTCTGGACAACTGACTCTATTTCCCCAAGTGGTGTACACTTTCTGTGTGTCTGTCACTCTCCCTCTTTCCCTCTCTCTTTCTAATGTTCCCTTTATCTTGTTCTTAATCTTAAAACAACTAGAGTAGGATGCATTCTATTTTAATCAATAAGCTTTAGGAGTCCTGGGCACTTACTCTGGTCTGACTTATCCTGTGTTCTGTCAAGCCTCATCTTGAAACTCTTAACTAAAAATAATTTTTAGTTCTCTAAATTTTTTATCTTCTTGCCCCCTTTGTATTCCAAAACAATTGGCCTGAAGTCTCTATGTCTCCATGAGCTGGGTGCAGTATAAGTGTTTGACCCCAGGGAACCCTACTCGCTTGCCTTAAGAACAATAATTCATTAAAGCTCAATAAATACTTGTTGAATAAAGCAATTAATTCGAGTCACACGTGAATAGTTAATGACATAAAAATACTCACTATATACTATTACACAGTACCCTCCCCCCAGAGTTTATACATGCACAAAAAGAACATAAATTATAAACATATAATACCAAAATTTTAACACTTGCTTTTTGATGGAGGGGATTTTGGTCAATTTTAATTATTTTCTCTCTGCTAATAAATTGTCCAGATTTGCCATATCGAAGTATTACTGTTGTAAAAGGAAGAAAATCTTTTTTTTTTTTTTTTGTGGAACTGCGGATTGAACCCAGGGGCATTCTACCTCCAAGCTACACTCCCAGCCCTATTTTTTTATTCTTTATTTTGAAACAGGGTCTCACTAAGTTGCAGAGGGCCTCACTAAATAGCTGAGGTTGGCCGTGAACCTGCGATTCTCCTGTCTCAGCCTCCCAAGTACTGGGATTACAAGCGTGTGTCACCACACACCTAAAAACCCATGTTTATATTTGACCACATCTTTCTTCATCTTCCTCTGTTCAATTCATGCTTACTTCTTGGAGGAGGATATTCTTATGATGTCAGAATTTAAGTATATCACAACAAAGGGCATTTCCCATTTCCCATATGACTTATGGGTCACCTGTACCCAGGGGGAGAGGAGTGAAATAAAGAGGTTGATGTGTTTTTAGAGGGTTAGAAACTAATCTAGGGGCTGGGTGTGGTGGCGCACGCTTGTAATCCCAGTACTTGGGAGGCTGAGACAGGGGGATCTGGGTTTGTGGCTAGCCTCAGCTACTTAGTGAGACCCTGTTCCAAAATAAAGAATAAAAAACAGGGCTGGGGATGTAACTCAGAGGTAGAATGTCCCTGGGTTCAATCCCCAGTAACAAAAAAAGAAAAAAAGAAAAAAGAAACTAATCTAGGGATTAGGAAATTGACCTAAAAAATAAATGCCTCTGCAGAAACCACTGGCCTCTTCCA
This sequence comes from Glis glis, assembly GCA_004027185.1. Classification (NCBI taxonomy): domain Eukaryota; kingdom Metazoa; phylum Chordata; class Mammalia; order Rodentia; family Gliridae; genus Glis; species Glis glis. Next base: position 16,664 of record PVJS01023405.1, on the reverse strand, counting down.
TCTATTGAAGTGACACTTATTTCAAACGCTCACACATTTATTGAGCAGTCACTGAATACCAGGCACTGTTCTGGTATCTCATCTCTCCCTGCCTTCTTGGACCTTAGATTTCGACAGGACAGGCAGAATAACTAAGTACACGGTAATGAGTGCTATGAAGAAAATCACGGGAGGGGGATCGGTCAACTAGAGTTACCAAGAAGAGCCTCTGTGGGTGGGGGGTGGTGTTTGAGTAGTGACCATAGGATTCAAAAGAACACGTCCTATGAAGACCTCAGGGGAGACCACCTGAGGAAGGAGGAACATGGCGGATGGGAAGGTCCTGAGGTTGGAATGAGCTTGGCCTACTTCAGGGGCAAAGCTGGTGTGCGGAGGACCAGTGCATGGTGGTAGTGACAGGAGGTGAGAGAGGGATGCAGGAAGGAGCCAGCACACACAGGGCCTTAGATCATACTAAGGAGTTTGGTTTTTTTTTCCCCTAAAAGTGGTGGGTAGCAATAGGACCAATTTATGCAAAGGACTGTGAAATTGACTTACATCTTAAAAAAAAAAAAGGCTTAGCCTATTGCCACAATTACTGTTTCACTTTCCCTCTAACTCTCAGAATTTTTTAGATTTATGATAGGGAAGGAAAGAAACTTTCTACCATTCTTTGAAAATGCTACCTGTTAAGCTCAGCTCTGGAAAATTTTAAATTTCTGAAATGGAATCTTTTCCCCCTGAGTGGTGCGGGTTGTTCAGTGTGTATAAAAGTCCCTCACAGGCTGCTGGATGGGATTGTTCCCCCCCTGAGGAGAACAGAGCCAAAACTCAGTAGATAATAATTTTACCTTAAAGCCAAAAAGCAGATCTGTTTTGGAGGCAGTTATTATTTAAGAATGATACCACACAAAGTTGGAAAATGAGGCTGTCTCTATTTCATAAATTTATCTAGTGAGTGGAGTTCAGGGTCTTCAGAAAACAAGAACACAGATTTAAGGGGGACCTGATTCTAGGAACTACTCTGTTGTTTATTTCTACTTGGAACCTTTCCAGCAGTTTAGAAAGGGTCAGATGATTTAGAAATTAGAAACGTTTAGTTTTTGAATCTGATTTAACAACTATTTTGAGAAATATACTATATTTTTCTGAAATTTTCATTTGTTTCATTATGAATGGAAACAAGTATTTCAAATGCTAGCATCTTATATTAATTGTTTATCATTTTTTTGTGGTACTGGGGATTGAACCCAGGGCCATTCTACCTCCGAGCTATACTCCCAGCCCTATTTTTTATTCTTTATTTTGAATCAGGGTCTATATGAATAGCGGAGGGCCTCACTAAGTAGCTGAGGCTGGCCACGAACCCGGATCCTCTGGTCTTAGCCTCCCAAGTACTGGGATTACAAGTGTGTGCCACCATGCCCGGCATTAGTTGTTTATCTTAATAAGCTAGCTCTACAATACCTTTTAGTCTATTCATATATATATTCATATATATTCATATATATATATTCATATATATATTCATATATATATAGATTCTCTCTCTCTACATATATATACATTTGCACAAAATTTAGAGGAAGGAAGATTTATTTGCTCACAATTTTTGGAAATTTCAGAGTTTCAGCCCATGTTAGGCTGGGTCTGCGGAGCTCAGGGCATGGTGATGGGAAGCAGAGAGAGGGAGAAAGCAAGGCTCTACTCTCACATCCTAGAGGCCTGATGTAAGAGAGCAAGAAAAGGGAGGAAGGATCATATATAATCCCTGAGACCACACCCCCAATGGGTTCCACCTCCTCCAGCCACACCCCACCTGTCTAGGTTACCATCCAATAAATCTACTACAATGGATTTATTCACTGATGAGATTATAACCCTCATGACTTAATTATATCAACTCTGAACATTAATATATGAACTCTTTACCTGGCTTGGGGTGAGTGAATGCATCTCCCTTCTGTTTTCAGTAGGGAAGGGAGTAAACAATAGCCTTTCACAAGAGACGTGGCATGCCTTACAAGTCTAGTGACTTATTTCTCTCCAGGATCCCTTTTACATTATAGGGAGTAAGAGTGTCTGTTTCTTAGTTGGGGCTGCTCTTTTTTTTTTTGGTACTAGAGATGGAACCCAGAGACATTCTACCACTGAGATACACCCCCAGACCTTCTTATTTTTGTTTTAAAACAGGGACCCACAAAGTTGTTGGGATTCTCACGTTGCTGAGGCTGGCCTTGAACTTGTGATTCTCCTGTCTCAACCTCCCAAGGACTGGGATTACAGGTGTGTGCCACCATGTCTGGCTGATTGGGGCTGTTCTGACCTGATAATGCTCAACAATCCCTGTGAGGATGTGAGTAGCTCACCTACTGGGGATGGGGTCTATTTAGAGTGTGAGGTACTTAGTATTTTTTGTTCTGTGCTTTGGACATTAGCCTCAATTCTAGGATAGGATAATCTCCCTTGACATTCTGTTACATGAGTTCATGCTGACATATTAAAGTATAATATGGGAAGTACTGTAATAGAAATGTGAGAAAATAAACATAGAGACATAAGACTTTCTCATATCACCTTGTCCTTTTAGATAAACATTTTGGGTCTTCATTTAGAAATAATAATAAGAAGAAACATATCCAGAAAAACATATGCATGTAGTTCTGATTGTGTGGGTTTTTCTCCCTTCCACATCTGTCTGCGTTTAATATACAACTGGCTTAATATCTCAGGCTGAAATTTAAAGGCAGAACAGGAATCAACTCCAGTAGGGGCAGCTCAGCTTCAGATATTGGAAGTAGGTCAGGATACTTCTATGATGGTGCATGTTGTAACCGATGGTTTCCTTACTGGGTTCGTGTGTGATGGAGTTTGAGGAATGACACCTGCAGACAACAGAAAGTCCAGCAAGGAGTCTATTATAATGACAGTGGGAGAATAAAAGAGGTAGATCACCCTTGTGAGCAGTGGGGACTTTGGTGTCCAGCAGCTGCCTTCTCGTTGATATCTGGGAGCCCCCCAAGTCAAGCACTGCTATTTGCATACTTCCCTCTCCCAAAGTCCATGTGACTTACTGAAGAGAGTTGCAGGTCACCCTTAGGGGCCTCGACCAGCTTAAGTGCCCAGTGGATTGTTGAGGGTCATCTTAGAATGCACACTGAGATTATCATCTTGGACCAGCTCAGTTTGAATACACGGTATTTGGCTGGGTGGGATTTGTCTGCAAGTGGACAAATTCCAAGGGACCTGGTGTAATCTTTAAGGTGCGTTTTTTTTTTTTTTTGCAGTACTGGGGATTGAACCCAGGGGAATTTTACCTCTGAGCTACACCCCCAGCCCTATTTTTTATTCTTTTTTTTTTTTTTTCGGTAC
>PVJS01023405.1:0-13213 GCA_004027185.1 Glis glis | reverse complement strand
GAGAGAGGAGAGAGGAGAGATATATAGATCACGCGAGCGTATGCGCGCTGAGGTTGGCTGCGAACCCGGATCCTCCGGTCTCCGCCTCCCAAAGTACTGGGATTACAAGCGTGCGCCACCACGCCCGGCTCTATTTTTTATTCTTTTATTTTGAAACAGGGTCTCGCTGAGTTGCAGAGGGCCTCACTAAGTAGCTGAGGCTGGCCACGAACCCTGATCCTCTGGTCTCAGCCTCCCAAGTACTGGGATTACAAACGTGCGCCACCACGCCTGGCTTAAGGTGTGGTTTTTGATGTTGTCTCCACCCAGTAATGTTGAATCCCTCCTTCCTCCAACCTTGTCACATATCCGCCTCACTTGACTTTTCTTATCGTAACTTGTGACAATTTCTAGCTTCTGTGTTTGATTAACTTTTTTGATATATTGTCTAAAGTTTCTATAAAAGTAAGGTTATGGCTATAGATGGTCAGGAGAATTGTCATCTTATCTCCTCCCTGACCCCCCATATACTAAATATAATTTTCTCCAAATTATCATATCTGACTCCATGTCATTTTTGTGCCAGAAGACTATTGTCAGGAAGCTGCCTAGAGCAGCAATCTTCCATGGTGGGGACCATGGAACAATTTTCAGGAAGCTGTTTGGAGCAGTGACCTTCCGTGGCAGGACTATGGAGCAAGCAGCATCAGCTAGAGCCTGTGATTGCATGATCTGAGAGAGGGAGGGAGGGAGGGGGAGAGAGAGAGAGAGAGAGAGAGAGAGAGAGAGACTGACTCCCAAAGTGAGGGGTTCCTGGGTGGGTAACCATTTAGGGTGATTTGTCTAAGGATTTATATCCTTCTTTGAGTTTTCCTCTCTTGATTGGTCGGGGTCCCAGAGGTTCTTTCCTGGGATCTAGATACTGTCCCAGAGGTTGTTTCCTGGGATTTAGATAGTGTACTTCTCTGAGTTTCCCTCTCTTGGGGGTCCCAGAGGTTGTTTCCTGGGATTTAGATAGTATCTGCTTATCGCCAGGAACAACTGGAGTTTTGCAAACATCTGGTTGATTCTCAGGAGGTTTTTAATCTTGTGGGCACTAACACTCAGGAAATTTGGTCCTGTTGACCCTCAGGAAATGTGGTCATCCTATTCTGGCCACTGACCCTATCTGCCTGTTGTCTTTCTACCTCCTCCATGTCTCTTCCTTTATGTCTACCACCCTTGCTCTTACAAATATAGGGTTCCAAAAGAGCTCAAGTCAAGACTGAAATCAAGGTAATTCTATAGTGATTGGATGGAGTAGGCAAGGTCCTAGGATGCCTAACTTGGACCCTCATGATTGGTCAGCTGAACCTGTCTTCAGCAATTTGGTGAACTAATCAGGGTCCCATCTGGACCTGGGTAGGTCCTAGTAACACATAGATCTGTTCTTCCATATCCTCAAATTAGGAATGTTCTTGATGGTGGCAAGTGAGGAGACAAGAGACACAAGGAGTTCAATGGATCATGACAAGAAGCTATATGTGCAGCCCCTGCCTTGAAGTGCCGTGAACTTCTCAAGCTTGGCTGTTTTCATTCCGCTGCAATTCCAGCATGACCCACGTCTGACCATTTGGGGAAAGCAGTTATTAAGAATCCTGTGTGAGCGATGCCAGCTGCATGTAATTTTTGGAATGTGGCTTGAGTTCTCTATTTTGAGAGGGCGTTTTATTCAGTTTCCAGTTGGTCAGCATTACTGAGAGACACTCAGTTCAACAGAGGTTGCTTATAGGGCCAGCCCGGTAGGGAGTGGGAGACACAGTGGTTCTAAAGCCTGGTGCATGCGGTCCCTTCAAAGGGAAGCAGCTGTGTTTCAACTCAAGATGCCACCACGTTCTGTTAGACAGCAGCTGCCATCCTGCAGTTCAGATTTCTTCATATATTAATAAGAAACAGTGTAAGGAATTATCAAAGTCTTGTGAATTATTTCAGAGATGTTTGGAATGACACTCTTTGTTATTCGAGGAACTTACTTGGTAGAAACCGAGGAGTACTCTGATGAAAGATACGGCATCTAAAGTTACCTAGGTGACTTACAAGAATAAAATTTCCTTCCTGTTTTCTCAGAGGCAGGTTTCAACATTCAGGATGGTCTATATTTACTTTTTTTTTTTTTAGCAGAGAATTGAATTAGATAAAAATAAGTTTCTTCTTTTATATTTCATTTTTTATTGGGGTAAGATTTTTATACAGTGAAATATATGGATCTTAAGTGTAAGCATAATTTAATGTTTTGGTAAATAGATGTTCACATGTAACCGTCATTACATTCAAGATACAGAACATTTCAGTCATCCTAGAAAATCTACTCACTATTTCTATCCTTCCCACTACCTATAGGCAAACATTATGCTTTTTGCTAACAGCTTTGCCTGTTTAGAATTCATATATAAACTCATGTAGTGTGTGCCCTTCTCTACATCTGGCTTCTTCTGCCCAACATGATGTTTTTGAGGTTCATCCCTATTGTTGCATGTATCAGTAGTTTTCTTTTTTCATAAAATAGGGAATTTTTTCAGCCATTATTTCAAGTATTTTTCCCATTTACTTTCTCTCTTCTCTCTGTTATTTTTGTGTGTGTGTGTGTGTGTGTGTGTGTATGTGGTATAGGGGATTGAACCAAGGGGTGATTCCTTAAAATCTTAGTTTGCTAATCCAACTCGTGGACTATCTCAGGAATTCTTTCTGTTAACTATTCTGTTTTTTACATTCTTGATTATGAGTCATCTTTTTTTTTGCAGTACCTGGGATTGAACCCAGGGGTGTTCTACCTCCGCGCTACACCCCGGCCCTATTTTTTTATACTTTATTTTGAAACCGGGTCTCACGAAGTTGTGGAGGGCCTCACTAGGTAGAGAGAGAGAGAGAGAGAGAGAGAGAGAGAGAGAGACAGGGAGAGAGAGAGAGAGAGAGAGAGAGAGAGAGAGAGCTGAGGCTGGCCGCGAAACCGGATCCTCCGGTCTCCACCTCCCAAAGTACTGGGATTACAAGCGTGCGCCACCATGCCCAGCTATGAGTCATCTTTACACATTTAAAAATGTACAGTATTTTTAAAAAGTTTAAACATAATACTCTGTATTGTGTATTATAGAGACTCTTATCTTCCTCTCATGAGTATTGATTTGTTTAGTAAATAGTTTAGTTAGTTACTGGCTTGTCACCTCTATCGTGAGTATGCTTGGTCTTATACTTTGTTATATCTCTGGAAAGTTTTTAATGCTTCCTAAACTCATTTAATTTGGTAGGACCCAAACTCTAAGCTTTGTTTCTCCTGTGGTGTGCAGCTAATAAATTATTGGCTCAGGTCTTTCATCTTCCTAGCTGTTTCTTTTTCCTGAGTTTTCCTTTAAGTTACTCTTGAGTTCAAGGCTTAGCCAAGAATTTTAAGACAATTTCTATGTAGCTTTGGGGGGCATACCTCTTCTTGTTTGGAGTTTCCCCTCAAATTCCTGCTATTTGGGGAGCTGAACTTTCCCCACTGACTTCTTAATCCACTAATTCTGTGCTGTTTTGCTTAAGCCCTCTCTACCCTGCAACCAATTTGGACTGGGAAGTACCCCCAGGGGATTATTAACTAAGAAGCTTGAGAAATGATTCTAAATAAATATTTAGAAATATTTTCCCCTCCTCTTTGGCCTCATTTTATTTCCCCTCTCCCCAGATATTTATCTTTAATACTTATTTTTCTGCACATCTTATCCTTTTGAGCCTGAAGTATCATCCCCGCAGCATTTCTGGTATTTGCTCACCACTTTCCCCGATCACAATATGGATCTTCCTTGACTTACGCACCCCTCCTAAGCTGACAGTATCATATTTCAAAATGCATTTAAAGCTGGGCATGGTGGTGCACACCTGTAATCCCATTATTGGGGAGGCTGAGACAGGAGGATCTCAGTTTTGAGGACAGCCTCAGCAATGTAGTGAGACTTTCAGGAACCTAGTGAGATCCTATTTCAAAAAAAATAAAATAGGTCTGGGGGTGTAGCTTGGAGGTAGAATACCCCTGTGTTCAATCCTTAGTAACTGCCCCCCCCAAAAATGCATTTAATATACCTAACCTACCGAACCTCAGTAGCTTAGCAACACAGTACATCATAGAGTATGGTTTTTTTTACCCTCATGATCACATGCTGAGCCGTGGCTGGCTGGGAGAGCACCATGCTGCATACAGCTAGTCCAGAAAAAGATCATTATTCCAAGTTCAAAGTATGGTTTTTACTGAATGCTATTGCTTTCATACTATTGTACAGTTGAAGGATTATAAACAGAACCATCATAAGTTGGAGACTGTGTTAGTTAGCTTCCATCCCTGTGACAAAATAGCTGAGATATATCAACTTACTAGAAGGAAAGTTTCTTTCTGGCTCATGGTTTCAGTCAATGGCCATTTGGCTCTGCTGCCTTTGGACCTGTGGGGAGGCAGCATATCATGGCAGAAACGTGTGGCAGAGGTCGTCTCTGGCAACCGGGAAGCAAAAAGAGGGAGAAGACAGGTGTGGGATCCCAATATTCTCTTCAAGGGCACACCTCCAATGACCTAACTTCCTCCCACAAGGCCTCATCTCCTAAAGGTTTGACCACCTCCCAGTACCAGTAGCACCACAGGCTGGTAACTAAGCCTTTAGCATATGGGCCATTGAGGGACATTTAAGATACAACCATAACAGGGACTGCCCGTTTTCTTCATACTAAATTATGATAATCAGGATACTTGTTCCTGTATCCTCTTTAAAATTTTTTTGTGGTACTGGAGATTGAACCCAGGGACATTCTACCTTTGAGCTATACCCTCAGCCATTTTTATTTTTTATATTGAAATGGGGTATTGTGAGCAATGGGGCTGCAAGGTCCTAAGACCAATGAGTCATGTCACACACAATTTGTGTCTTTCCACAGTGCCACAGGTTTATTCAACCCTCAAATGTTTTAGCATGCGGGAACTCATCAGGAAATTGTCTAAGTAAAGTTAAGCTAAGTTCTAAGTTTGGATGCTGGGTGGCTGCTTTGCCATAGCCAATTAATAATGAATGAGCATCAAACAATACACTTCACAATAGCAAATCTAACAATTTAGGTGGAATGAATAAATTAGGTGCTGTTTAGGTGGAACTAAACAGCACATAAATTCTAAGACTTAAAGCACTTCAAATAATCAGCAAAATAATACGATACAAACAAACAGGGAGTAGGGAATAATGAACCAAGTTCAGAATGGAAGAGGAGATTCAGGAGTTGGTCAGCATGAACAGCAGGACCAGAGCAAGTCACTGGATCGGAGTCATACACATGAGCGGGCTGTCGTGGCTTAAGCAAAGCTCAGTGCACTGCTTGTAGTAAGGCTGGGGTATTTGTAGGACTTTCTGGGCATTTCCTAGTGTCGTTGGCAAGCTCATGCAGGCTTATCAAACCTGCCAGGACTCTTGTCACCAGGCAAATGTATTGATGATGTAAGTCCATCAGAGGTGACAAGGCATTTTATGATCCAAGTGTCCGTTATCAACTGTAGCACAGAAGGGATGGTCTGAGCCCTATGCTGACATGTCCAGACAAGTTTCTAAAGCTATATGCTGGCATGTTAAAACAAATTGTTCATGAGTTCCTAAAAATTGTTTTCTATCCCATGCTCTATACACGGGGTCTCACTAGGTTGCTGAAAGTCTTGCTCCTTGCCGAGTCTGTCCTTGAACCTGTAATCCTCCTTTCAAGCACTGGGATTACAGGCACCTGTATACCTTTTGATGACATAGGGCTGATGGTTTTACCCTTCTATCTAGCTCATTGTTTGGCACATAGTAGGCACTTAATACATAAGTGTATTGACAAATGAATAAATGAATGGAAGAATTAAACAAAATAGAAAAGCAAAGTAGAAATTTGAAACTCAGATTTTGTAAAACCTTCATTCTGGGAGAAGTCTTTAAATGGTGATTGTTCTATGCTGAATTTTGTTCTAGAGTGTCATTATTTTGGGTTCAGTTATTTCAACATTAATTCGATGTTTACAACGGGAAATACATAATTTTAGACAATTGGAAAATCAGAAGACCTAGTTCATTGCTTGAGTCGGTTAGAAGTTTGGAAGCAGGTCAGCAGCGAAAGGGGATGATAAAATACCCAACTCATCTGCTCCACTTTCTCTTAAACCATAACTCAGCAGGACTCAGGAAAAATATTAATACATTAATGAATTCCAAAAGTGGCTTTGCTCCACTTTATGTCACATTGGTTGCATTTTAATCGATGATTAGCTAAGCTCTGTTTTGCCAAGTAAGATGACCTAAACTAGCATCTACAGAAAATTTTAGTAAGGTGACATAAAAAGCTAATGCTAGTCAATGGCCTATTTTTCTTTTTGAAATAAAAGCAGCAAAGATATTGAAAAGAAAAGTTAGGAGAAGACTCTGGACCTACCTAGCCATCCACACACTGAAAGGGATTGAATTGGATTATTTTGTATTTTTTAATTTTAGTGTAACACTAAAAATACACCCACATAGTTCCTCATTTATTTATTCCTTTATACACACTTCTTTTTATACAATACTACACAACCAGCATGGTGCTAGACCTTAGATACATGTAGATAAGTAAAACCTAGTCCTTCCCCACAAAGGTCTCACATAAAACGATAATATGCAGTACTTTAAAATGTATAAATATTGAGACATAACACAATGCTCCAAGAACCAAAAAAGTTCACGTTTTCTTGGGAGAGAGTAGACTGGGGAAGAAGAGACTTCTTCCACTTTTGAAGTTTTCTAAAATTCACTCATTCAAATGGAACTGTTTCTTCTTTTTTCTTTCTTATTTTGTGCTCACTGTAGCTCCTAATCATATAATAGAGCAAACATTTGAAAAATAATAGAAGACTCAGCTGGGAATGGTGACACACACCTGTAATCCCAGTACTTGGGAGGTGGAGACAGGAGGATTACAGGTTCTAGGAAGCCTCAGCAATTTAGCGAGACCCTCAGCAACTTAGTGAGACCCTGATTCAAAATAAAAAATAAAATAGAGTTGGTGGGGTAGCTCAGAGGTAGAATGCTCCTCTGGCTTCAACCTCCAGTACCACACACCCACACACCCACACACACACACACACACGAAGATTCAGCTTTAGTCATATTTATCAAGAAAAATATCAGTATCTAGTATATTGCCTGTTTTCTATGTCGTTACACACACACGTTACTGGTTGATAGTGCGTGGTGAGGCGATGCGATTGTGTTATCTGCTGGCACAAGCCTCTGGATTGTTCATATAAAATACCCAATACGGAAGCTCATGGTACCTGCTGGACTCTAATGTTCTACAGAGGCTGCTGGTGATGTCCAACCATTAGTGTGTGTGTGTGTGTGTGTGTGTGTGTGTGTGCGCGTGCCTTCATCCTTGTGTGTATGCAGAGAACTGATAGCTAAATAAGTCCTTACAATGAACAGTATCTGTTAGCATTTAAGCCCTTGCCCACCAAGTGTCCCACTGTAAATACTTTGGCCAATAAACCATATGAAAGTCATTCTGATAAGAGCTATTTTTAGTAAACATGACTTTTATGTTAAAATGTTACATTCACTGAATGAAAAAAGAACTATGATGTTGCTGCCTTTACTTAACATGTTTTGGAGACTTCTTTATAGAAATCACCTTCAGCATATTTAGCAAATCCTTCTGCATATTCTCAAGAATGGTAATATTTATCATTTATTGATGGGTTTGAGTTGTTTTGTTTCCTGACTCATTTTTTTAAAACAGGTTAAATGACTTTGTCAGTTTTCATTGATTTATTTTATTTTTATATATTTATTGGTGCATCATAGTTTCATATCAGAATGTAGTTCATACTGATAGTGACATACATGCACATGGGTTTGAGTTTTAGAAGCAGTCAAAAGTTATTTGGTATGGACTCTGGTAATGAAAGTGGCTGATCATGGTAGATATTATAATTTTGGAAAAGGAAATAAAATTGGTTGTGATGAAGACAGAGATTAAAAAAAATGATCTAACTCAACCGACTGCCTCAGATCTTTCTTTTCTTATCTACGTAGACGGAGGTGTGATTGTGTGAATATCCGCATGATATTGCCAGTGCCTGAAAAGCCTCCAACAATTTGTTTCCCAGCCAGAAGTTTTAAACTTTAAACTCTCTCATAAAGAAGGGAGTAAAACGGCTTCTCTCGACAAGGTGCTTGACTTTAACTCCCAACGTCAGAGCGCACATTTCATGAAAGAAAGGGTAATGGGTTTTGCTCACTTTTGTATCTCCCACACTAAATAACCTGCCCAGCACATAGTGGTATAATCAATAAATATTTGTTGAGTTAACAAAATGTAAACACACTAACTTTCCTCTTCAGTCAATATTGACCCTACCACTGGTGAAAGCTGTTGGCTAGATGACTTTTAGATCATTATAAATTGTAAATGACATGTAATGTCATTTTGGCTTATAGATGATTTTGGCTTATATGAATGCATTCATTTATGTGTGTATGTATGTATGTATGCACTGGGGATTGAACTCAGGGGCATTATAGCTCCGAGCTACACCTCCAGCTTCCTTTTTAAAAATTTTATATTTTGAAACAGGGTCTCACTAAGTTGCTGAGGGTCTTGCTAAATTGCTGAGACTGTGTATGGAGCAGGGTGGGAACCTGAGGGAAACACACAATGAATGCTGTGTGCATGTGTGTATTTATCACTCTGAACCTCACTTCGATATATAATTACAACGCACTAATTTAAAAAAAAGATAGACTGAGAAAAGAAAAAACAACATAGCTGAGGCTGGCTTTGAACCTGTGATCCTCTTGTCTCAGCCTCCCAAGTACTAGGATTACAGGGGTGCTCTACCAAGCCCAGCATATTATTGTATTTTAAAAGAGAATGAAAATTGTTTCATAATGGTCATCTAAGGTTATTTAGATTTTGTTGTGGTCTCAGCAGACAAGATGGATAGGAATTTTAGAGCTTGTGATGATTTCTAAGAGTACACAGCAGGCAGAATGGTCCTGCCGACAGCTGGTGGGAACTAGTCATTTTTCACTCTAAGGCCATTGCTGGCTCCAGGTACACCAGTACACTAAGGTGGGCTCTCTCCAAGGGGCCTTGGACAGGCTCATCTTATTGCTTAAAATTCTCTTCCCCCAGAAAGCTACCTGGCCAAAGTGCTTATTGTATATAAGTCTTGACTGTAAACTGTAGGATTCTAGGAGATACTTTTTTCCTAATTGTTTATTGATTAGATGAGTTTTTTTTTCAGGAAAAATTAGGTTCAATTTTGAAGTAATATAATTTAAAATAAAGTTAAGATTAAAAATTCAGCAATGATGTTAATAGATAATTCTGTTGGAAGTCATCATAGGTAGATTTAAGCCACTCTTCATTTGATAAAATTTCTCATCTTTTCAATAAAAGGAAAATAGGTACAGAGACATGATGAAATTTCAATCATATTAGTGTCAGTTGATCATCAAACATCTTGTTTTTAGAAGTATATAATACTTTGGCCGGGTGTGGTGGCGCACGCTTGTAATCCCAGTACTTTGGGAGTACTGGGATCTGGGTTCGTGGCCAGCCTCAGCGCGCGCGCACTCTCTCTCTCTCCTCCCTCTCCTCCCTCTCTCTCTCTCTCTCTCTCTCTCTCTCTCTCTCTCTACCTAGTGAGGCCCTCCGCAACTTCGTGAGACCCGGTTTCAAAATAAAGCATAAAAAAATAGGGCTGGGGGTGTAGCACGGAGGTAGACCGCCCCTGGGTTCAATCCCCGGTACCGCAAAAAAAAAAAAAGAAGTATATAATACTTTGAAGTGGCAGATTGATGGTTCTTCAAAATTATTACTTCTCTTTATTGCCAAGTAGGCATGCATTGTATTTCATATCCTTACAGCAACATTTGCTTAATACAATGACTTCTAAGATTAGTGCTTCAGTGTTATTTTGGGGCTAGTATAGTTAGCCCAGAGGCAAATAAAATAATATAGTAACCTCAGTAGTTACAGCTGAAAAATGGGAAATGCAGAGATGTTTGCTGAAGAACACATATTTACTAGAAAGAAAATTTTCTTATTTTCTCTCTGTGTCTGAGAATATTAGGAAAATGGAGAGAAGTAGCAGAAGATTGTATGAAGACTGTATCTTGATTTTTTAAGTAAAGACAAACTTTAAAATAAAAACACTTATACCCTTAAGTATAAATTTTACTTTAGAAAGCTATCTGATCCTTATTGAGTGGGACATTTGAATATAATTCATTTATATACTCCTTTGTTATAATTCCATTTCCAATCAAGCTATGAGACCAGTTTCTCTTATAATGATTGAAGTGTGATTCTGATTTCTTTAATCCATGTGTCTAATTTGGCTTTAGCTATGGGAAAGCCGTATCAAAGAGGGGATGTGTCATGTTACAGTTTTCTAAGGGAAGCTTTTGTGTTGGGAATTGGAATAGAAGCTTATTCAATTTACTCTAATTTAATTTTTGACCAGAAAGATCAATTTTAGTGACTTTGGTTTGAGAGTTAAACTACAGTTGGTATTTAAGGTAGACAGTAAATTTTTTTTTCTTGACATTTTACCAGGAGAGAAATTTATAAAAGATTAATTTATAAAAGATTAGTAAGGTCAGAGGAGTGTTATTATTATTTTTAATTCACTGCATAGAGTACACAGCATCAAAATAAAATGTGATTTGTAGCTTAACTATGGTGTAGGGCCATAATTTCTTAGCCTTTATTTTTTTGATACAAAAATTTTTATTTGTCCTGACAGCATTATTGTTACAAATCAAATGGGGATCTCCCAGTAAAACTTTTTTTATTATATGATTCAAAATGTTACCTTTCTATTTTAAGCTTATAGTAAAAATATGATTTCAGAGTCCCAATGTGCTAATACTCAACAATATAGTTCTTTCCAAGATAGACGAAATGTTAGGCCCAGATTTGTATCAACTTCCATGTTATTGGTTTTCCTCTCACTTTCTTCTTTGACTTTGGAGAAACAGCTGCCAAGGTTGGTTTGAGACCTTTTATGACTTCTCTCTCTCACAGTCTCTACTCTTTTAGCACTGACCTTTGTCCTCCTCCCAGGATTAGAGATAACTTGATACTACTAGTCATAGAGAAGGAAATTGAACATCAAGGAGAGAGAGAGAGAGAGAGAGAGAGAGAAAGAGAGAGAGACAGAAGTAAACTAGAAGCAATACCAGTGAATTTTAAAGCAAAAAAGAATAGAAATTCCCTCTGGGTATTTTCACACAGAATCAGGTTATAAAAGCAGATAAAAATGTTTTATTGTTTTTGTTTCTTTGTCTGGAAGCATAAAAAGAGTTGAAGAGACGGAGGGTCATAAAGTCTCACTTGAAAAAGAGCTCAGATAATCTTGTTAGGTAGAATTTAGACTGTTGCAGAATGTCATCTTTCTTTTTATCTCTTCTTGTAAATATATCTCTGAGTTCTTTCTGAATTGTGAGCATCTATGTTTCACCCAAAAGTCCACACCCTATAACCGTAAACAGATTGCCAATTGTTTTATTACCAACACATTAGTCCTTCTTTTACATTCCTCCAAATATCTATGCCAAAATTAAGGTATAGTCACAAAAAAAGGAACACGCTTATAAAGTAATAGTCATATGTGTTACTGCCATGGTTTATTTATTTATTTTTTGTGGTACTGGGGATTGAACCCAGGGGTGTTCTACCTCAAAGCTACACCCCCAGTCCTATTTTATTATTTTGAAACAGGGTCTTACTAAGTTGCTGAAGACCTTGCTAAGTTGCTGTGGCTGGTCTCGAACATGAGATCCTCCTGTCTCAGTCTCCCAAGTACTGGGGATTATAAGCACGGGCCTCCATGTCTGGCCATGACTTATTTAGTTTTTTATCATGACATGTATCACAATCTGGCATATTCTTGTGTATTGGTTTTGTTATTATTTGTGTCCTCCCATTAGATACAGATTTTTATGGGAACAAATACTCACGTATCTATATCCTATCACCTAGAGCGGTATCAGGCGCGCAGTAGATATTAGATGTTGGGTGGAATAAGTCATGGCATTACCCTAAGCAGATATCTGCCCCAGTGAAATTGTGCCTTCTCTTGACTGTGCAGAAACTTCTAACCATTTGGAGAGTCACACCTCTATGTTCAACTGCCTACTTAACTTTATCCTTAAAATGTTTAACAGGAACCTCACATTTAACATACCCATGATGAATCGCCTAGTTTTTCAAACCAAATTCATTCTTAGTCAAATACACATCATGTCATCTCAAGTACGCAGTCTACATAGTCATTTGGTTCCTCCTCTTCCTTCACTACTAATATACAACAGCCCCCCCTTATCTACGGGAGATACATTCCAAGACCCTTTGTGGATGCCTGAAACTACAGACAGTACTCAAACCTGTATATACTCCACCTTTTTCATACCTACATTCCTATGGTAAACTGTAATTTATGAATTAGGCAAGGTAATAAATCAATAATAATAACTAACAATAAAATAGAATAATTGTACTGTAATAAAAGATATATGGATATGGTCTCTCTCTTTCCAAATATCTTATTGTACTGCAGAATAAAGGGGCTGTTGTATAAACCATCGGTAAGTTCAGATGGCTCTACCTCCAGGAAAAAAAAAAAGATAAAAGAAAAAGCTCAAATCTGCTTTTTTTCATCTTTCCATTTTTCACATAGACAAGCAGCACCATCTCATGTGAACCTATAGCTTCTTCTAAGTGGTTCCTGTTTCCATTCTTGCCCTCCTACCATCCGTTCTCCACACTGGAGCTAAAGTGGTATTTCCAAATTATAAAACACACCCGGTGTGGTGGCACATGCCAGGAGGCTGAGACAGGAAGATCACAGGTTCAAAGCTAGCCTCAGCAACTTTGTGAGACCCTGTTTGAAAATAAAAAATTAAAAGGGCCGGGCGTGGTGGCGCACGCTTGTAATCCCGGTACTTTGGGAGGCGGAGACCGGAGGATCCGGGTTCGCGGCTAGCCTCAGCTCTCTCTCTCTCTCTCTCTCTCTCTGTCTCTGTCTCTCTCTCTCTCTACCTAGTGAGGCCCTCTGCAACTTCATGAGACCCGGTTTCAAAATAAAGCATAAAAAATAGGGCCAGGGGCGTAGCGCGGAGGTAGAACGCCCCTGCGTTCAATCCCTGGTACCGCAAAAAAAAAAAAA
>PVJS01023404.1:0-29630 GCA_004027185.1 Glis glis | reverse complement strand
TATGTCTCAGTTCCCTGGCTATCTCCACCTGCCGCCCCTGCCATCATCCAGCCCTGACTAGCCTCCCCACAACTCCGCCCTGCTCCAGTGGTGGGGTCCACAGGCGCTCCTCCCTCCGATGGGCACTGTGCTCACCCAGAAGCACACAAGAGAAAGCCAGGCCCCGGTCACCAACCTCCTCTGCTCCAGAAGGCAGAGACTCCCAAGCCTCAGCTTACCAAGGCACCGCGAGACAGTGGGGAGACAGGACAGGGCAGATGTCAAAGGAGAGAGACGGAAGATGAGGGCTGGATGAACCATCAGGATGATGTAGAGGAAGAGGGACTGGCGCTGGGTGGCAAGGAGTGGATGAACCAAGGAAGACCCGAGGAGGGGCAGTCAGGTTTGAGGTGAGGAAGAACGTGTAAGCAGGCATGAAGGTACGTGAGCACAGACGCAGACAGAAGACAGCGACCCGCAGCACTGCAGACTGCTCGCAAGATGGGGCAAGGTCAGTAATACCTTGGGAGCTCTGTTAGGGACAGAGCAGAAGGGAGACTGTGGGATTGTTTAACCTGGCAGCTTGTCCCAAACCTGAGGACTTGACGTAAATATAGAGATTTCGGAGACCACCCCTAAGGGATTCCATGGAATTAGGGTGTGGACCAAGAAGTCCGTGTTATTTTGTCTTGCTTTGTTTTCTTAACCAGCACATGGGGTGAATCAGATGTTTCCAAAGATCTCGTGGGTGCTGCAGAGCTCAATTCCAGCCACTCCCTGACCCAAGTAAGGACCCACTCAGCTGTCAGAGGTGAAGGGGAATTACACCATTTTAAAGCTGTCCAGGAAGAATGACCCAGACTCCCCTGGGAAGCCATTCTGAGAGGTGAGAAGCTTAGCTCAAGAGGCGAATGCTTGGGAGGCTGGAAGGAGGGGTGTCTGTGAATAACCAGAGCAACTTCAAGTGACCACAATTAAATTAAAGATTTCTTTGCAGGAAATTCAACAGTTTCTCCACTTCCTTCATTTTATAGTTAAGAATAAGCTGAGGTTTAGAGAAGGGACATGATATGTGCATCTGCCCTCAGACAGTAGATGCAAGCAGGTGCCAGGCTTCCTGTCCAGGAACCCTTTGACTCTGCCGCTATGACTTGAATATGGGTGTGCCCCCCCCACGCACACACACACAAAAGATCTATATGTTAAAGACTTAGTTCCCTAGGTTGGCCCTATATGGAGGTGCTGTAGACCTTCAGGAGGCGTGGCCTTGTGGGAGATAGTTAGGTCATTGGGAATGTGCCCTTGAAAGGGATTATGGGATCCTGCCCATTGCCTGCCTCTCTCTCTCTCTCTCTCTCTCTCTCTCTCTCTCTCTCTCTCTCTCCATCCTGGCTGGAGATGTGACCATTTTGTTCCTACACATTCTTTTTACCACCATATGCTACCTTCACCAGAACTGAGCCAATGCAGGCTCTGTGCTTTTGAACCTCCAAAACTGTGAGCTAAGTAAACCTTTTCTCTTTCTAAGTTAGCTGCCTCAGGTAATTTGTTGTAGTAACATGAAGCTGACCGATACCTCTGCCCTACCACCTCTTGCTAGCCCTACTCTGACCAGAGCAGATCTTTCCCTCGGCATTAACTCCAGAATGTCACTCAGAACAAAAGACAGAACCCTTCTTAGGGACTCTTTGGAGCTATTCTCATTAAACCCTTCTACTTGACAGCAGTTCTTTATTAAATAGCAGCCACTTATCTTTTGAGGGCCACATCCTTTGTCATATACTATCTCAATGTTTTCCAAAGGCTCGCGGAGATCCAGGGATGATAAATCTCTGCCAAATGTGAGCATCTATTAAGGGGGGGGAATTAAATCCCTCAGGGTTTGCTGCCCTCATGGGAAGAGGACGGCAGCAAGTCATGTTTTTGCTCTGAATTTCCTCCCAGTAAATGCAGGCCCTTTTTGCTTTTGAGCCTTTCCAGCCAAGTCGACACATTTTCCCTTCTCCCTTTTTAAACAATACTCCTGAAAGTACCTTTCACCCACCCAACTCTGGTTTTCCCATGTGGTGAACTCAGAGCAAGACAACACACAAAGACAGGGCTCCCTGGTATGAAGCTATACTCCCAGCCCTATTTTATTTTTTATTTTGAAATAGGGCCTCACTAAGTTGCTGAGGCTGGCCTCAAACCTGTGATCCTCCTGTCTCAGACTCCCAAATACAGGGATTCCAAGTGTGTGCTACTGCATCCAGCTTCCCTGTTCTCTTTTGAGCCACACCATCCTGTGCAGCATTCTGGGTACCTTGGAAGCCAAGCACCTTGGAAGGATCAAAAAGATAAACCTAAGCGACCTCCTGTGTGATAATGACCCTTCCCTTGTCCTGGGAGGGACCATGTGCTGTTCCCTTTAAGATACCTCTAAGTCCTGCATGCATCCCCCTTGTAGCCACTTTACAGGGCAGAAAGATCCATGGAGGGTTGGAGTTATAAAGGGTGTTCATCCAGCACTGTCATTCTATAAATGAGGAGAATTAGGATTCAAAGATTTTAAGTGATCTGTTAATGATCACTCCCCTTCATTTTAGTGGCCGATAAGAAATCAACCACAGGTCTCCTGAGGTTCTACGAAGAGTTGTTCATTCTTGATTATCACTTGGGAACATGGGTCCCAAGGTTTGGGTCCTGGTTTTGCGATAGATTTCCTATGTTCCTGAGGCTCTGCATGCTTCACTTTCTTCATCTGGAAAATCACCATTCGAATGTCTACTCAACACACTTCACACACGTGCTAGAAAAATCAAATGACCCCATGGAAATAAAAGAACTCCAAAAACTAGAAACCATTATTTTTCTAATTGTTAGAATAGTTTTCCCAACTCAGACTTATCTTCTAATAACCTCTGAGACAGGGCAGTGATTTTTTTTAAATCTAGTTAAACAAAAACAAGAAAAACTTCCAGGAAGAAACTGAGGCAGGAAGAGTCAGGAAAGGTCATGTCATAGGCAGGCTGTTTTTATCTGATGGAAAAGCCCAGGTTGTGAATACGCTTGACATGTTGGTTCACACAACAGAGGATATTGCTGGGGAGTGTGGGAAGGAATTATCCCATGTGGGTTGTTAGTGACAACCGGGCCTTTCCTGTTTAAAAAAAAAAAAAATCACTCCACGTTCAAGAGGAATGGAAAGCTCATTCCTCATTCTTGAGCTGCTTTTTCGGTTGTGGACTGAACTGAACAGAAACAAACAAAAGGTCATGCCAGTCATGGTCTCCACTCCAGGAATTTAAATCCAGGACATTTCTCATGATGTCTTGCTCTTTCCTTCCTTTTCCGTGTGGAGAAAATGACTAAAGTCAAGAGTAAGGATCCCTTTGGGCACGTGGGGCCAGGGACGGAGTGAGAAGACAGAGCCGGAGCCGATCTAGATGACACACAGGTGCCCCGAGCTGGCCGTCCTCAGTCTGCTTTCCTTTACCGCCCTCCCAGATCAACTCCAGCCTCCCAGGAGCAGCATACTTGATATTTTTTAATAAATAAATATTTCTCTAGGCACTTAGTAAAGCCAGGGTGTGAGATCCATTTATTTGGAACCAGAGTTTTATGTAGTGTTTTATTATTTTTCCCTTGTAAGATTTTTTTTTCCTTCCCAAGGAAGAGCACTCATTAATTTCAACCACAGCCCTTAGGTATGCTGAAATCTTCTACTCAATATTGGCTGTCGCATAACCTAGGTTCAATTCCCCATCTTTTTCTAAGAGCAAACGTTTGTGAGTGCTAAAGTCACATCGGTTCCTCCATAAAGCACATTTTGACACCATCTGGAGACTCCAGGAGTTTCAGTGAAGCTGCCACATAAAGATGTTGGAACTGGGGGCTCCCTGGTGCAGTGTTTCCGATGATGGTCCCTGGAGGAACCATATTTTCTATGCCTGAAAATTGGGATTTATCTTACATTGGTATGCAACTCGCTCCTGGGTTACTGCCTTAAAATATGTGACAAACACCTTGAGCATTCAGATCAATTTATTCTACAATATCTAAAGAGTCTACTAAGGTGCCTTTTCAGAGTGTACATATTCAGTAGATAATACAAGTTAGCATATATCAAAAGCTCATTCTGCATTAAGTACTGTGATAAGGGTTTTCCACATGTCGTCTATCTGACCCTCCCAACACATTAATGGCAGGGTCATGACTGTTATTCCTATATTGCAGATTTTAAAAAGCTATGTAAGAGTTAGGGCATGGTGGTGCACGCCTATAATCCCAGTGCCCGGGACACTGAGACAGGAGGATCACAGATTCGAGGCCAGCCTCAGAAACTTAGTGAGGACTTCAGCAGCTTAGCCAGACCCTATCTCAAAACAAAAAATAAAATAGGGCTGGGGTGTAGCTCAGAGATAGAAAGCCCCGGGTTCAGTCTTTAGAACCACACACAAACACACACACACACACACACACACACACACACACACAGAGTGGACTACCCCTTGGGTGAGATATTATCCTACTATCAAAGAGACAGCATTTCTGGGGCAGCTTTGCAAGTTGGCTTGTATATAGATCGGTATAAGTTAGGTTCTGCTGCAGTAACAAAAATACCTCCAAAATCCCAGTGGCTTCACCCAGCAAACATTTAGTTTTTGTTTCCTTCGTTATTTCTGCTGGGAGTCCACTGGCCCTTTCCAGTCACATGGCCCCAGTTTGACTCCTGGAAAGCATCAGAGAGCACATGGAATTATTTGGTGAGCAACCAGCATGACCACCCCTGGGAATATCCTTCTTCATTGCCAGGGACTTGGTGGGAAGAGTATCTCTCTGAAGGATGAGATTCTGGTCCCAAATCTATCAATCCACATGTGACTTGGGCAAAAGTCCCCTTTTGTAAGCTACAGTTTCCTCAATTCTCAAAAGATATTATTACAGCAGGGCATGGTGGTGTGCACCTATAATCCCAGTACTTGGGAGGCTGAGACAGGAGGATCCCAGGTTCAAGACCAGCCTCAGCAAATTAGTGAGACTATCAGCAACCTAGTGAGAACCTGTTTCAAAACAAAAGAAATTTAAAAAGGGATGGGGTGTAGCTCAGAGGTAGAATGCCCCTGGGTTTAATCCCCAGTACCCAAAATATATATATGATTACACTCCTGTCCTTCAAGGGCTACTTTGGCATATTTTATGAGTCTACAAATGGATGACCCTTACAAAGGGCACATGCCAAGACTACACTGGCACGCTCAGGAGGATGTGGCAACATCAGTCGGTCAAGGCGAGGCTGTTTGTGGCACAAGTCACACCGTTTTGCTTGGATGGCAGCTTGGGAAGGCTGTTCGCCAACCTAACGGAATGGGGTCAGCGGTTCGTGGCAACTCCCAGGCCTTTGGAGATTTTGGGAGCATTTTTTGTTGGTTTTTACACCTAATAAAAAGCAATTTCCTCATTTCAAAAGGCACATTTCCCCCCTCCATTTTGGAAGATTCATTGTCTGGGGCTTGTGTTTGGCTTATGTTTTTAAAATGAAGAGGACATCATCTTTTAAGGCTGAAGATACGGGTAAGACAAGGACAGGTAGATTCACCCAGGTTGCATAGCAAGACAAGAGTAGAGCAAAGAGTAAAACTCACCCTCCCACACGGACCTCACCCCAGGCAGGAAATCATTCTTGGATAAAACCTCCTGCCAACTGGTCCATGATGACTGAACGTTAATAGTCCCCAAATGGATTCCATGGTGCTTTGAAGGAAAGTGGACTCAGTAGAGTAGATTTTGGCCCAATCTGGCTCTAAAAAAAAATGCCAACTGAGACACAGTCTTGAACTAACCCATAGATGGCTCTTTTCTGGCACTTTCTGGAATAGAGCAATTTTACCTTTCCTGGAAATGATTAGGAGTAGGTATGGGAAATGTGCAATAATTCACTTAAAAGCTGGTCATGGGTCTCTCTAGACAGGAACAGCTCCTGCATCATGCTGTGTCCACGAGTTGTGCTCATCACCACTCTACCACACTGTCCCCGAGGAGACATTTGCACACCGATGGGGCCAGCATGCAAAACAGAAACAGAAATTAGCAGCAGCCCTACCACCTTGCCTGGCAACGTGAACAACCCAGGTGTGCCCAGAGCCAACCCCTTAATCCTCTTCCTTCTCTGTTACCCCAAGTAACTCCTTACCATCCAGCAGTGTGTAATTCCCAGGGGCTTAAGGGACAGCCAAGCTGATCCAACTATACCCTAGGGGCTCTGGCAATATCCAAAATTTTCACAATGGTGGTATCTGAGGGGTCAGTGTTCCTCTTCCAAAAGCTCCTATCAGGTTGCAGTAAGGGGGGAGGGAACCTACATCATACCACTCTTGATTTAATAGTGCTTTCTCATCCAGGCATGCGGGCACATGCCTGTAATCCCAGTACTTGGGAGGCTGAGACCTCAGGGTCCCAGGAGCATCTGCCCCACAGAGGCCCATCGAGTTCAACAGGAAGTAGTCACAGCTCAGATGGAGCACAGAGACACCCAATTCAACTGCACCTGTGCAGAAGGAAAGACCCTTCCCGCTGAGGGAAAGCGGTCAACTCCGCTGACGCGACCTCCATGACAGGGACTCTGGTTCTCTGGGAAACACGCAGAAAGTTTCAAAGCAAGCCGCAGATGAAGGACAAAAAGAACACTCCTCTGCCTGAAGCTGTCAAGGAAGCACACAGACGCCGCCGTCTCATCTGCTCTGCCCCTGGGGAGTGCAGGAACACATCCCCATTTGAGGAATGAGTTCCTTAATTTCTCCTCAAGGAAATAAGTTCCAGCAGCACAGACTTGCCCCTGGGGACACAGCCGCCTCTCAGTAGAGCTGCAGCAAGAACCTGAGCTTCTGAGCTCTCCTTGCCTTTCTCCCTGCTGAGCCCAGGGGAGGGTCTTCCATGAGTACAAACTCCTCCCGAGGGGAGCGGCTCCCTGCAGACCTGGAGTCAAGCACTCTGCAGTCCTTTGTGGGTTTAGAATGTTCTGTGACATTCCTGCTCTGGAACAGCCTTTTTTTCTTTCCCATCCCTGTTCCCCTCCCCCATCCCCATTCAACCTGAAAAAGGGTTGAAATTCAGGAAATCTGTTACCAGGATAAAAATAGGAGCTAGCAACCGAGGGATAAATCTAATACAGAACCACGATTCCTTTCCCTTTTCCCTTGTTCTGTGATTTAGAACATATCGTTTAGCCTCTCCAGTGTCTACTTGCAGCCATAAGATGAGGAAAATGTCACCAAGAACAAAATAGGCATGAGAACTACCCAGTCAGTCTTCTCCAGGGTAGTGGCACAACTGGTAAAACATTGAAATATTTCCCCAATGGTTGGTTAAAAAAAAAAACTAGAAAAAGAAACAGAGAAAAGGCAGACTAAAAAGCCACTTCTCTGACTCTCCTCCCCCAAACACTCTTCAAGGGCCACCCACAACTCCCATCATTTGGCAACTGAAGGCTGGCACCTGGACCTGCTCCAACACCAGGCCATGTCCTGTCTGATTTCTATTTTTTATTTTTATTTTATTGTTATAGTTAGATATAGAATGTCCCCTGAAGAGCTCACTGATTGGTGTTTGGAGTTGATGTCATTGAGACATGAGGGCTGTAATCTCATCAGTAAGTAATCCATTGTAATGGATTTACTGGGTGGTCACCTAGTCAGGTCAAGTGTGGCTGGAGAAGATGGGTCCCTGGGGGTGTGGCCTTAGGGATTGTATTTGTGTCTTTGAATCCCCTTGCTCACTGGCTCTCTCTGCTTTCAGCTTCCATGATGTGAGGAGCAGAGCCTGTGTGCTCTCCCTCTCTCTGCTTCCTACCACCATGTCCTGAGATCCAAGACCCCAGCCTCACATGGACTGAACCTGGAATCTCCAAGAAACAGTGAGCAGAAAGATCTTCCCTCCTCTAAGTTGTGTGGTCAGGCCTTTTGAATTATATCAGTGAGAATACTGACCGAGACATGTATTTATTTATTTATTTTCATATTTTAGTACTGGGGATTGAACCCAGGGGTATTCTACCTCCGAGTTACACCCCAAGCCTTTTTTTATTTTTGTTTTTGAAACAGGGTCTCACTAGGTTACTGAGGGCCTCCCTAAGTTGCTGAGGCTGGCCTCAAACCAGTGTTCCTCCTGTCTCAGCCTCCCAAGCCCTGAGATCACAGGCATGTGCCACCACACACAGCTCCTTTATGATTGGCCAAAGCCTGCACACATGGAAAGGTTGCAGAAATCATCACCATCATTGTCACAGTCTCCCCAATAAATCAGAAAAAATAATCAGTCTACGAGGAAGCGGCAGCTTGAGCCAGATCGCAGCTTCCTCAAGCTCAGGGGGCCAGCTGCTAAATTGTTAACTGCGTGGAAACACTGGGTCCTAAAGTAATTTTCACTAAACCACAAAAGACTTCTTTAAACATGTCACTTCCCCCATTCAAAAACATTTGACTGCTCCCTGTTTCCTGTTTTGTTTTGTCTTGTCTCCTGCTTCCCTGCCTGACTTTCAGAGACCCCTCGGCCTGTTCCCTGAAGCCCCAGGCCGAGTCCAGCCTGGCACAGACTGACTCCCAACCGGCCACCTCCAGCCCCAGCCCTGAGCCTTGCTGGGGTCCCTCTGGGGTCTGCAGTGTCCTCTCTTTGCTCCTCTATCCTCCCAAATCCTTCAAGGTGAAGTTCAAGGCCATCTTCTCCTGGAAGCTGTGGCTAGCCACCATCCTGCCCAGGGGTTTCTCTCTCTGAGGCCCAACAGCACCTGCATTCTGGGTAATAGAATCTTCAATGCTTTGGACTATTTTTTCTCT
This sequence comes from Glis glis, assembly GCA_004027185.1. NCBI lineage: Eukaryota > Metazoa > Chordata > Mammalia > Rodentia > Gliridae > Glis > Glis glis. The sequence continues at coordinate 20,841 of PVJS01023404.1, read as the reverse complement.
CACTTTACACATGTTCGTGTTTCTCCTGAGTTATACCAAAAGATCAAGAGCCAATCCTCAGCCTTCTCCTAGACCCCCAGGGTGAAGCTGATGACATAGAAAGGGCGTGGTAGCCACTTGCAGTGGAAAGGATGCTCACGTCTAGCTTTCTCTGTCTGCGAAGGTCCTGTCTGAGATGGATCCACAGGCCTGCTTGGGACCCACTGTAGGCGATGTGGTGGCATCATGCATGTGTGTAGCCAAGGTCACTCCAACCCCACAACTGCTAGGGGATCCTAAAACCTGCTTTAGAAACAGACATTGGGCATGGGTTGCGGATGCCACCAGCTCTCTTGAGATCTTTGCCTAAAGAATAAATATGTGCGTAATCTCATTGGCAGTAAAACTGGACTAGGGGAAAATAACTAAGACTTGCCTTCCTGGTCCCTGACAAAAGAGTTGGTGTTTCATTCCCACCTTCCCTCCAGGAAGGGGACAAGGCAGCGGGGGTGGGGTAGGGGACTGTCGCCGCCACCCTCCTCCTCCTCCTCCTCTTTCTCCTCTTCCTCCTCTTTCTCCTTCTCACCCCCTTCCTCCTTCCTCTTCCTTTTCCTCCTCTCTTCTTCTTCTTCCTGTAGCACTTCAAGAAAGGGAGAGGCCTATCATCCCAGTACTTGGGAGGCTGAGATACAAAGATAGCAGGTTTGGGAACCGCTTGAGGTACTTAGCAAGAACTTCTTTCAAAAATAAAAATAAAAAGGACTGGGGGTATAGGTCTAGCTCAGTGGTAGAATACCCCTTGGTTCAATCCCCAGTATCACAAAAAAAGGCATGGAGATGCCCCTCTGCAAGTCAAGAAAGTAGGACCAAAGACTGTGTCCTTGTCTTTTGACAAAGGTTTGTGGTCACTCTCAACAAGCATGACTACATCTAAGAGGACAAGAAGGATGTTTGTCCTCATTAAGTTTGATGACCTCAAAAAGCCAAACAATATCAAGGGTCACCCCCCTTAAGGCAGCAAATCATTGAATGGAAGGCAGGAGAGTTCAGGACAGCTAGAGGCCAATGCAGTCTCATTCCAAGGACCCCTCAGAAATGGAGGAAGCCGCTGGGGGAGGGGGCTCCTGCTCGGATGAGCGCAATCCGAGGCTGCACCAGCATCGCCTGAGGAACTCATCTGAGGCAGAGGCCCAGACCCAGGGGCTCAGACTCCACAGGTCCCAAGAAGCAAGACTCTTAGAACACCGCTTTTTGAGAAATCCTATACTAAAAGAAGGATAACTAAAAAGAGATAGAGGATTACTGATCCGGTGAGTAGGATAAATTGGGAGAAGCTAAAGCTAGAGAATTTAGGAATCCAAATGATCTGCAGAGAGATAGTAACAAGATAATGTGCATATTCACACGCATACAGGGCCAGTTTTTAGTTTGATGCGCCCGCATGGCTACTCCAGCAGGGTATAGACAGAATCTGCTCTGATTGACCAGGGCCAATGTAACAACAACAGTCATTTAATAGCGTGACAGTCAGGATTGTAAGGGTGTGTTAAAAGTAGCTGGATAAGAGCCATAATAGGTCCTAAAAGTATTTAAGGGTCCATATTTGTAAAAATGATAGGTCTTGAAATATGCAAAGCAGAGGAGGTTATAAAGAATTAAACAGTTAGGAAGTTACTTAAATGTTCCAAAGGTGTTTTTTTCTTTCTTTTTAACCTTGCTTTAACCAAAATATGTGGAGGTTTAAATAAAATATATGGGGATTTAAGGGAAGTAAAATAAAGCAGTGTGTGTGACAATGCTTCTGTCTAAAAAGTGGGGGCAAAAGCCAGGCATGGTGGCACAACTTGTAATCCCAGTACTTGGGAGGCTAAGACCGGAGGATTGCAGGTTGTGGCCAGCCTCAACTACTTAGTGAGGCCCTCTGCAATTTAGTGAAACCCTGTTTCAAAATAAAGAATGAAAAAAATAGGGCTGGGAGTATAGCTCAGAGGTAGAATGCCCCAGGTTCAATCCCCAGTACCACAAAAAAGCAGAGGGGGGGGTGAATCTATTGGCCTGCTGGCTGCGCCCCTCGGTTCTCCAGCTACTATCTCAAGGCTGCCTCACTCACCAGGAATTCAAAAGGGCTGTGGAGGTGCTCCACCACCTGAGCCCTCCTCGGTGCAATGTAGCTGTCCCATCCCCTGTCTTCCCCATCTGCTTGATTTATTTCCCCAGCCTGCTCCTCTGCCCCGACTTTGATCTGACTTCCCCCTTAATCATCACGGGTCTGCTTATCTAAACATTATTGGGCTTTGGAGAAATCACACTACAGAAGCCAAACAGATAAATAAACTCTGATCTTAGACCTCAACTAGCTCAAGCTTATTAGTCCCATGGGGATGTTTATCTTGGAGAAGTGCAACTTTAGATCTGGATTCATTATCTAGGGAGGCTGCCAAACCAATCCATGGTGAGATTCATGAGGGGGGAAGGGCAGATGGGGACGGTGCTAATCCCAGAGTTCAGGTTTAAGAAGCCCCCCGTAGCATCACTTTGATTGGCCTTGGTTCTGGTCCAACTGAAAAATGAGACAAAAACCTCTCTTTAATGGGAGACTAAATTATCACCTTTACTACTGATAAATGGGACAGTAGAGAATGTGGCTTACGTATGAAATCAATGGGCTTCCGAGTCCTGGATCCCAGGATTTTCTAAGTTTGATTGGGCAGTTGCAAAAAGGAACTCTTACCCATTTTAGCTCTGAAAGCCCCACATCCCAGGAAACCCTAGATGAAGGTCACTCTACCTGGACTGGGGCAGGCTGTCCCCAAATGAAGGGCATAGAAGAGCAGATGGCTCCTCCTGTGGCAAGCTGCCTCTAGGAGAAAGGACAGAGGAAGGCTTTGGCTCCAGTGCCCAATTTCTCCTTCTAAACCCGCCAATCGAGTGAAGCCACTACAAGACAAGACTGTTAAGCCGGTAGGTCCCCACACATGGAAGGACACGACAAAAGTGGAAAGAAAAAAACCTTCCTTTCCAACACTACATGTCACTCACGTGACCAGCACAAACAAGCCCTTGGCATTCCAACAGGAATGGGATGCAAGTTTGAACTATCCATTAATTTAAAAATAAAAATAATTTTGCAAATTTCATACAATAACTCAAACTAAGCTTTAAAAGTATTAGCAATTATTTTTTTGGGGGGGTGGTGGTACTGGAGGTTGAACCCAGGGCCATTCTACCTCTGGTCTATATGCCCAGCCTATTTTATTTTTTATTTTGAAACAGGTTCTTGCTAAGTTGCTGAGGCTGACCTCGAACCTGTGATCCTCCTGTCTCAGCCTCCCAAGTACTGGGATTGCAGCATGCACCACCATACCCAGCTGGTTGTTTTTTGTTTTGTTTTTTATTTTGTTTGTTTGTTTGGTTGGTTGGTTGGAGGTATTTTTATGGTACTGGGGAATGAACCCAGGTGCATTCTAACTCTGAGCTACACCCCTAGCCCTGTTTTACTTTCTATTTGGAAACAGAGTCTCCCTAAGTTGTGGACAGCCTCACTAAGTTGCTGTGGCTGGCCTCGAACCTGAAATCTTCCTGTCTCAGCCTCTTAAGTACTGGGATTATAAACTTGCACCACCATGCCCAGCTCAAGGAAACACATTCTGGAAAATGTGTGCGCCACCATGCCCAGCTTATTTTATTGTTTAATAAAGTGTACACAATATAATGGTGACCTGCGGTTGGCTATGGCCATGTGATCGACCCCTGCCATTTATTTGTGAGCAACGGTGACACCAGAAATGCTCCCAACCACATCTGCTCTGAGCAAAGGCAGCAGTGACATGGCACGGGGCATCCAATAAACCTGCAACAGGCGTGGGGGGGGTGAGAGAGAAGTAGACCTCTGAGCTTGTACACAATGGAAACCTCAAGGTGCCTATTGCTACATCCTCACCAAGCCTAGTGAGACTGACACACCCCCATGTCGTCATAGCAACTGCCATCCATTTGCCGTAGCAACTGCCTAAAACATGCCTAGAAAAAAACAGCGAAGGAGCGCTTCTCCACAGCAGAAGTCTAAGGTTCTTGTTTTGTATTTGTTCTTGCTTTTGTTTGGTTTGGTTTTTTTTTTTTTTTAGTTTTTTTGGTGGTCCTGGGGATTGAACCCAGAGGCAATACCTCTGAGCTACACCCCCAGGGTCTCACTAAGTTGCTGAAAGCCTCATTCTGTTGCTGAGGCTGTCCTCGAACCTGTGATCCTCCTGTCTCAGCCTCCCAAGTACTGGGATAACAGGTGTGCACCACCACACCCAGTTGAATCCTCAGGTTTTTAACTTCTGTCCTTTTCTATTGCTTTATCCTTCCAAGTTTGTTTTATTGAGGCTATTTTAATTTTCTAATTAAAAATAAAAACAGATGCTTTTAAGACTACCTATTTTAGGAAAAACAGAGGAAAGCTTTAAATTTTTATCAGTGGTTTATACTATGTATGTGTCATGATTTTAGTTTGAATTTCAGCTGTAAAATGTTCTTATTTAAATTTGGTTCAAAATTCTGTTCCATGTCACACACGAGGAAAGTGTGTGTGTGTGTGTGTGTGTGTGTGTGTGTGTGTGTGTGTGAAAGAGAGAGAGAGAGAGAGAGAGAAAGAGAGAGACAGACAGAGACTGGGAATTGAACCCAGGGGCATTCTACCTCTGAGCTACACCCCAGCCCTATTTTTATTTTTTATTTTCAAACAGGATCTCACTAGGTTGCAGAGGGCATCACTAAGTTGCTGAGGCTGGCCGCAAACCCACAATCCTCCTGTCTCAGCCTTTTAAGTACTGGGATTATGAACTTGCACCACCATGCCCAGCTCAAGGAAACACATTCTGGAAAACTTCCTGAGATGTCTATAAAACTTTTTGGTTGCTGAGGAATGCTAAAGCTATTAAACTAATAAAGCCCAAGGGCCAAAATATTTCCATCAATGCCCAACCTGATAAGGAATTCAGAACTGTTTTCTTTCTAAAAGTCACCATGAAATCTATATTTCGAAATACGATGACATGAAGTGCATGTTTCTCATATCAGAATATCCCAGAATGTCAACTCTTCTCTTTCTCTTCTGTGATAGGTGAGAGAGGAGGGAAAAGGGTGTTTCTCAGAAGCAGAATCTACAATACTGTGCAGTTGCTCCAGTAGCAGACTGCTCAAAGTGTGACCTGCATCCCCTACACCCTCCACTGGCGCCAAACCAAAGATCTCCACAAGGCTGAGCAGAGCCTTGACTTTTACTGACGATCCAAATGGCACCCGGATCATTTATTTCAACAAGGGAAGTTGCCAGAGGAATTCCATAACTGCACATCCGTGCATCTTTCTAACTCAAGAGGAGTCCTGGGCCTTCAATGCTCCTTGGCACTTGTCTGTATAATTCTCAGTCACATCCTGCGCAGTTGCTCTTTCAAACCCCCTCCGCCCTCTCCAACCTTGGATCCCGCCATAACCTCCGAAGACTTGAGGGCAGCTTTGGCTTTCACAAGAAGAAAACCAGGTGGAGCCGCGGAATACAATTTGTGCCGCGGATTATAAAAAGTCCGTCCAAGAAAAGCTTTGGAAAGGAAGTGCCGATGCGTGTTCGGCGTAAGGAGCACAGGCCTCAGAATCGCAGACACCTGGACTCAAGTTCCCAGCCCTCCAGATTCATTCCAGCAAGTTAGTAAACCACCCGAGCCTCGGTTTTCTTGTCTTTAAAAATAACAGTACCTGCCATACTGACAGACCGTGAGATTAAAGACAGCAATGCCTTAAAAATGCTTAGCACAGTGCCTACAACATAGTGTTACATATAAGTTAGCTGCTATTGTGTGTATATATATATATACACATACATAGATGTATATAGATGTCTTCTTAAAAGATATCTATATGTCTTTTAAAAGCCATTAAAACATCACCTGCAAATATAGCTATTGTTATTTTGAATACATTTTACCTTTTTTTGCAGTACTGGGGATTGAACCCAGGGGCATTTTACCTCAGAGCTCCACCCCCTATTTTTTATTCTTTATTTTGAAACAGCATCTCACTAAGATGCGGAGGGCCTCACTAAGTAGCTGAGGCTGGCTTTGAACCTAAGATCCTCCTGTCTCAGCCTCCCAAGTACTGGGATTACAAGTGTGCACCACCACGCCCAGCTTACATTTTACTTTTTAGAGAGGGAAAAGTGAGTTTGCCACATTTCAAATTCTTCTATGCCTATATTCTTCTGCCGGAATTCCATAACTATGTCTAAAGTACCAGCACTTCTGGGTAGCAGTATCTGAAACTCCTTCCTTCCTCCCATCCATCCTTTCTTCTTTCTTCTTTTTCTTTCTTTCTTTCCTCTTTTGTTCTTTTGTTTGCCTGGTAAAACTTCATATTTCTTTGAAGATTAAACATGAAGTCCAGACATATTAAAGTAAAAACAAGCTCTCAAAGTCTATAAATCTGAGGATGTTTTTTCTGTTTGGATGTCTTAAGCCTTGCTCTTTCCATCTTTTTCTTCAGATTTTCCATGAAGATGGATTTACTAATGTTATGGCTTGGATTTAAAATGTCCCCTAACCCTCATCCAGTAGACAAGGCAGTCATGTTGAAGGCAGGACTTGGTTGCTGGGGTGGGGTCCATCGGGGCCGTGGCCAGGGACAGTGTTCCCCAGGAAGGCTGCCACCATGAGTGGACACAGCTCTCGCCCTCTCTCTCTCTCTCTCTCTCTACTCCCCGCCATTATGCCCTGAGGACCTGCAGTCCTGGTTCCTGCTTGGAAGCTGTTATAACCTGGACTGAAATTTTCAGAACTGTGAGCAAATAAATCTTCCTTCCTCTAGGTTGTGGTCATCAGGTATTTGGGGTCACAGTGCTGAGAATGCTGCTAAAACAGCTAAGAAGCTAGCCCCCTGGAAATATCAAAACTTTCAAGCGATTCAGAAAAATCAATTGACTTTTACTGATGATCCAATCAAACATATCATTTATTTAAACACTCTGAGCACGCTGGTCAGCTGGGAGGAAAACCTGACCCCAGCACGGTTGGCCATGCTGATGCATCGCTCCCTTCAACTAGTTTACATGGAAGAAATTCAGATGAATTCTTCAAGAAGCCTGTCGTTACCTGGCAGACTAAAGGTAAGTGGGATGGGGTGAGGGAGGGAGAGGTAGGTTCTCCTGGAGCATGGAGTATCCGCAAGGTAATGGGTTGTCAATTTATGGTGACCCTGCTTGAGCAAAGATGCTTGCTGGGGAAGATTCTAAACAGGAGTGGAGGGATGGTGTGTTGCTAGAGGCAAGCTTCCCCACTTCATAATTAGACACATCATACAACCTGGATCATTTAAGAAGCTTCTTCTTGTAGTCTCTTCTTCCTCTCCTACCCAGAAATTTTTATCAGGCATTAATCGCGAGAATATCATTATCAGTGGTAGAAGTAGTAATTGTAATAGTATTTTAATTCGAAAACATGATAAGCTATCAGATAACATTGGTTGACTCACCAGGTATGTTCCAGAAATAAAGCCCTTGACAGCCAATCACTGTAAAGCAATAGCACTATGACATAGTTATGACCTAATTCAGCCAAAAGCAAAGAATCTATGTGTGTGTGTCTGTGTTGCTGGGGATCGAACCCAGGACCTCACTCATGTTGGGCAAAGTGCTCTGCCACTGAGCTACATCCCCAGCCCAGAAGAATCCTCTTGCTTTGATTATCCTGTACAACCATATCACAGGTAAATCATGCTTTCCAGGACTCATTCTTAAACACTAAAAACATCTCGAAGATCCCTAAGCATCTTAAAGCCAAGGCTAAATGCCATTTACTTATCTTTAAATACGTCATTTCACAGATGAAGCAAATTTGCCCAAGGCCACATGGCTAGTAACAAGCCAGGTTCCGAAACAGCTCACGTGGTGCTCTTTATGCTGTACCACATCCACATGGAAAGAACGGACACTCTAACAGACCCTCAAACTAAGAAGCAGCCAGTTCCCACATGGTTTACACAGGTCTTCTGGCATCTGTCAGTGATGGCTTAGAGCACTTGGATAGTGAAATAATCCCAGAGAAGCAGATCCCCACTGAAGTTTTGCCTGAGGTCAGGCCAAAGAGTCCTGGGGAAACAGACCTAAGTATGTCTCACCTTCAACTGGCTTGACCCCTACTGGGGACAGTGAGCCCCAGAACTCCGCTTTGCTGTTACTAAGCCTAACTCAGAGTAATGGCCAGGGCGCCTACACACTGCTGACAGCCACCAGCCACCTCTCTTTTCTCTGTGCCCTGGCCCCGGTCATAACATCCTCAAAGGACCAATGTTTCAACACCCAGTCAAGGCTGCAGGAAGCAGTTGGTCCAGTCCAAAACATTGTATAACAGCTCATTAACTCTTCCTTATCCATCAAGGCAATTGGACTCACCCAAAGTGAGCTACAGGAGTGGGGAGGGCCATACACCATCTTCTAGCCGCATTACTTTCTTCCTTTGTATAAACTTCCAAAGCCCAGCACCCAGTCAGGCTCCTCAGCATAAAGGCCACTTTAGGAAGAAGGTGCAAATTAATTTTGTTGGTGGGGAGGAGAGGTATGCTTGGTATATCCATAGGGTTTCTTGGATTTGAGGTGGTTTTTGTTGTTTGTTATAATTTTGTTTTGTTTTTTGAGATGGGAAGGAGGGAGGCAGGAGTAGAGAGAAAATAGGGGAAAGGTCTTGAAGGAGCCCATGAACATAAACATGGACAGTTTGTGTCTTAAAGTAAACAGGAACTGCTTTGTGTGATGCTGGTAAACAGTGAGCCAGGCAGGGGTCAGCCTGTGTCTGTGATTCTGATTAAATGAGGTGTCAACTTTGGCCTCACCGCCTACTGAAAAATGATTCTTACATCTGCCACTTTTTTCACCTGAAGTCTAACCAGCCCTATTCAGAGATCACAGGAGGAAAATGAAGTGCCCGTGCTGTCTAAATCAACCATGGGTGGGAGGAAGGAGATGTTTGTTCCTTTCTTAACCTGACAGCAGACCATCCACCAGGCAGAGAAATGCAGGAATCCCTTGTTGCAAAATTATGAAGACAGAATTTAAGCTCCATCTCTGAATTGTGACTTGTGTAGCATTTTCCTAATGGGCCCAAAATCACAGTTGACTGTCTTTAATTAAAAAAAAAAAAATCAGCCAGGCGTGGTGGCACATGCTTGTAATCCCAGTACTCGGGAGGCTGAGGCAGGAGGATCTGGGTTTGTGGCCAGCCTCAGCTTTTTAGAGAGGCCCTCCACAATTTGGCAAGACCCTCTTTCAAAATAAAGAATTAAAAATAGGGCTGGGGGTGTAGCTCGGAGGTAAAATACCCCTGGGTTTAATCCCCAGTACCGCAAAAAAAAACAAAATCAATTTTTACAGTATTAAGAGGGGCATAAAGAATACTTTTAAGGGCTTCTGAGGAGGAAAACATGTTTTATCATGAAAGAACAAGTCATTTAAATTATAGAGCTATGAGATTATCCAAAAAGCTCCCCTTCTGAAGGTGCTCAATAACACATTTAAAATAAAAAAATATTAACTATCAAAATTTTTCTGAAAATTTTCCACAAAATGTTATAGGCACAAAGTTCAAATGAAAAATATAGCTTTCAAGGACATTACCAAGTCTAAGCCAGCTGCTTGGGGCTTAATTTCATGGGCCGAGAGGTGTCCACACTAAATCAAGGGAAGCTGTCTTGCCAAGTCCAAGGTTACAAGCACATGCCAGGAACTGTTGAGTTAGGAGAAGGCACAACCGAAGGCTCAGATATCAGGGTTAACTTCCGGTGTCTGAGACTGGCCCTTATCCCTGAAACTGGCAGATATAACCTCTAAACACCAAGGACAAAGCGTTAGGTTCTGAATGCCCTCCCCACATTTTGTTACTTTGACCATTCCGAGTTTCACCTTCTGTACTGTGTCATCTTGACTGGGCCATGGGATGCCCAGATAGCTGGTAAAACACTATTTCCCAGCGTGTCTGTGAGGGTGTCTCTGGAAAAGATTTGAATTTGAATCAGGGCACAGAGTATAGCAGATGGCCCTCCCCAATGCAGGTCAGGCATCGGTCAACCTCTTGAAGGCCTGGATAGAATGAAAAAATGAAGAGAAATGGGATTCTTTCTCCCTGACTGAATTCTTGAGCTGAGACATCAATCTCCTGCTCTTGGAATTGGACTTTCCCCATCTATTTTCTTGGTTCTCCGGTCTTTGGGCTTGGACCAGAATTATACCACCAGATTTCTCCTGGGTCTCCAGCTTGCAGACAAAAGATTGTGGGATTTCTCAGCCTCCATAATCATAGGAGCCAATTTCTCATGATCAATCAATTTTGTGTGTGTGTGTGTGTGTGTACATGCTGTTTCAAAATAATAAAATATAGGGCTGGGGGTGTAGCTCGGAGGTAAAATGTGCCTGGGTCCAATCCCCAGTTCCGCAAAAAAAGAAAAAAAACTGCACTGAGATTTTATCTCACTCCAGTTAGAGTGGCAATCATCAAGAATACAAATAACAATAAAGGCTGGCAGGGATGCTGGGGGAAAGGAGCTCTTGGAATATAAATTAGTACAGTCACTGTGGAAATCAGTAAGGCGGTTCCTCAGAAGACTAGGGATGGAACCACTGTATGACCCAGCTATACCACTCCTTGGTCTTTACCCAAAAGACCAACTTGCAGACAAAAGATTGTGGGATTTCTCAGCCTCCATAATCATAGGAGCCAATTTCTCATGATCAATCAATTTTGTGTGTGAGTGTGTGTGTATACAAAAGAAAATCAGCATACTATAGAACCACAAGCATACCATGTTTATAGCAGCACAATTCACAATAGCCAAGTTATTTAACCAACCTAGGTGTCCATCAATAGATGAAAAGATAAGGAAAATGTGACATACATATAATATACATAGTGGAATTTTATTCATCTATAAAGAAGAAGGAAATTATGCAGAAAAATAGATGGAATTGGAGAACATTGTGTTCAGTAAAATAAGCCAGACTCAGAAAGTCAAGGGTCATTATGATTTCTCTCATATATAGGAACTAGAGGGAAAAAAAGGGATAAAAAGGGGAACCTCATGAAAATAGAAGGGAGAACAGTAGGGTAGAGGAAAGGGATTGGGAGAGGAGGAAGGGAGGGTAAGGGGAGGTACTGGGAAATTAAATTGATCAAATTATGTTATGTGCATGCACAAATATACCATAATGAATCCCACTATTCTGTATTATTATTATGCACTAATAATATATATACACTGTGTGTGTATATATATATTATATATAATATAATATATATATACACACACATACACACTGTAGATTGAACCCAGAGGCACTCTACCTCCAAGCTACACCCCAGTCCTTTTTGTTATTCTGAAATAGGGTTTTGCTAATTTACTGAGGCTGGCCTCAAACTTGCCATCCTCCTGTCTCAGCCTCCCAAGCACTGTGATTACAGGTGTGTGCCACCATGCCCAGGTACCAATAAAAAAATTTTTTTAAAGAAAGTGGGCATTATAAACTCCATGTTATAGATGAAAGGTTAGACTATGAGAACTTCAGGGATGTTGCTGGAGGTTCACCCACTCATGAGAGGCAGAGCTGAGATCCATGACTGTCTTCATTAGGCACACTCCCTTTCTCCAAACACAACAGCCAAAGAGCTTAACTGTCCTTCTCCTCCCAATCGCCACCTGCTCTCAAGCCCTCTTTCATACGAGTGTGTTAACCACTAGTAGATATTATCTGCCCAGTGGGTTAGATATAAAAGAGATTAAAGTGATAATTAATACAACTCTAAAGTCCATTTTTAATATCAAGCTGGAACAAGGGAGAATTCGTCTGAAATCACACGTTTCGTTTCTTTCATTAATACCCACTTTGTACAACTAGTGAATGATGGAGAATTTAGAGTAAAGTTGTAAATACGAGGAGGGCTGCCTCTCTGGTTCACCTCCTATACTCCTAGCACCTAACACATTGCAAGCACATAGTAGGGCCTCAATAAATGCTTGCTGAATGAATTAATGAACATCCATAGTAAACCACCTTTGGAAATGCTCTTCAGGTCTGATGTGGAATTCCAAAGCTCCCCTGCACTGTGACACTGAACACCCCAGGAAGGAGAGATCTGAGCTGGGGAAACCCATGTAAATCTATGCTCCAAACCTACCCCTATTGACATATGAAAGGAAAAGTTAGAAAATCTTCATTCAACTTTGGGATTCACTCCCAGTCAACAAACAGGTACTAAAAGCTTTCTATGAGGCGGGCACCGCAAGAGAAACTGAGAGCATTAGAAAGAATAAAATCAAGCCAGGCATGGTGGTGCACTCTTGTAATCCCAGTACTTTGGGAGGCGGAGACCGGAGGATCTGGGTTCGGGGCCAGACTCAGCTCTCTCTCTCTTTCCCTGTCTGTCTGTCTCTCTCTCTCTCTACTTAGTGAGGCCCTCCGCAACTTCATGAGACCCGGTTTCAAAATAAAGTATAAAAAATAGGGCCGGGGGTGTAGCGTGGAGGTAGAACGCCCCTGGGTTCAATCCCCGGTACCGCAAAAAAAAAAAAAAAGAATAAAATCAGACCCTGCTCCCAAGAAGCTCACAATCTCCTCTGCGGTGCACACACAGGTAATTGCACATACCAAAATTAGGTAGAACTCCCTGACCCCATTCCACGAAGGGAGCATTTCAAAACTTTGAAAAATAGAATTCCACCTGGCCAAGACTTTAGGACATTTGCAGCCACCTGGTGGAGTGCTGCCTGACACCGGTGGTTGGTTTTGATTGCTTGGCAACAGGAGAGCCAAATCAGACCAGGAGAAGGAGTGGACTCTCCTCCACTAAATCTCCATCACATTGCTTGCTCGGGCAAGGCAAGCTTGGTTTTAGTTTACACTGGTGGGAAGATCACACTGAAATGACAGCCCCCTTTGCCGGGAGTATTTTGAGAATTCGAGCCCACTTCCACTGCAACCAGAGCAGCAGTGAGACGCTGGGACAGCTCCATCAGCATCCACCAAAGCAAAGACCATCAGATCTGCAAAGAGCAGGCGTGGGGGGCTCCACGCTTCCTGTGCAGAGGGGTGGAGTTTCCTGTGAGTGGAAATGGGTGAAGGAGGAGAAAACAGGTCAGAAGACAGGGAGCGGCCATGTGGGACATCCTCTTTTCAAAGGTCTCCATTTGTAACGCCCTTCCCGGGCAAGTACAAGGGTAAAAGCCAATTAGATACAGATATGATCTCCGTTCAGTTCACCCTGTCCTGTTCTTTGCCATCTACACAACCCTCTAAAAACAACAGAAGACAAATTCTTCCACTGTAATACAGGGTCTGGGGCAGAAGAGGATGGGACAATCTCTAGGAAGATGGGAACTGATCCCCCAATGTGTCACAAAGCCACAGCTGGAAAGACATCCAGCTTACCCCTCAACTCCAGCTCTCCACAGGACAAAGTCAACAATTAGTATCAGCTGCCTAGAAGAGCCCAGGGCCAAAGGCAGCAAGACTAAACCCCCAGGCAACCCTCCCTGCATTTAAAAGGGATGAGGAAGGGGATCGCTCCCTCACCTGGCTTGCATGAAATACTGGAATCCATACAGCGATGGAGATAGAAGTAGTTACAACAGCTGCCATTTTTGCTGAGTGCCTACTGTATGCATGGCCCTTGCATGTGCGTTATTGGAGATAATCCTTCCAATACCTCTGGAAGTTAAATAGCATTACCCCCAATCAATGGAGGACAAAACCGACGCTCAAAATCCAAGGCCCTTGCCCAAGACCTCAGCACTGCTACTGATATCCAGGTTGGTCTTGCTCTGCAGTCTGAGTTTCCTTAGACCCCCATGTTCATGGGTACCCGGTATTTGTAGGACTCTGAGCAGAAGCCATTGCGGAGCTCAAGGGAGGCTTCCTGGAGGAGGTTCACCTGCACTGGATCCTAAAGGATGAGTAGGAATTATTCAAAGAAGGGGCAAGCAGAAGAAAATCCCTATCTTCGCCAAGAGGACAACTTAAGCAAATTCATGACGTGACCAGGACCCAGCGTGGGCCACGAATGCCGCGGTGGCCGGCGCTGTCACAGTCTGACCATGAGGCGGCAGGTTAGGCAGGAAGGTCAGAGGAAGAAGGAGGACCCCAAGAAGCTGCTTTTGCTAGGCTTTGCATACTGTGCTAGGAAGATTGGACTTTATCCTATAGACAGTGCAGACCCATCGGAAGCGCTTCAAAGGGTGAGCAACATGGTCAGATCCGCATCTTAAACAAATTACCATGGCAGATGTGTGAATGGTAGATTTAACAGAGACAAGATTAGAGGAAGGGATAGGTCGGGAGACTGTTGGCAACAGTAAGGTGGAAACTGATAAAGACCCAAATTAGTGTGTTCACAATAGGCATGGAGATGGAGGGATGTGTGGCTCGAATATGGTTTGTCCCCTCTGAAATTCATGTTGAAGTTTGAACCCCCATGTTGAGGTATTAAAAGGATATAAACTGAATCCAGCTATGGTGTTTAGAGGTGGGGCTTTGGAGGTGATGAGGATGGAGAGCCATGATTGAATTCTGGTGGGGTCTGTGGGAGATGATAAAGTTATTAGGATGGAGCCCCCATGATTGGATCCAGTGACTTTATAAGACGAGAAAGAGACTAGAAAACACACACGTGTGCTCCTTGACTCTCAGTATGTGATTCCCTGCACTGCCTCGGTACTCTGCAAACAAGAAGGCCATCACCAGATGTGGCCCCGCAGCCTTGGACAAAAACTGTGTGGCAAAATAAACATCTTTTCTTCATAACTTACCCAGTCTGTGGCATTGTGTTATTAGCACTGAAAACAGACTAAGACAGAGGAAAATTCAAATTTTAATTAGAAACGAAAACTGGCAGGTCTTGGTTGTGGTTTAGATGCGGAGGAACACATACAACATTGAAGTCATCAGAAACAGAGCTGATTTAAGGAAACAATGAGTCAAGGGTTGAAGGCGTTGAGTGGAAGTGTCCTTGTGGCCCCAGCAGGATGTCTAAGAGGCAACTGGACGTCCATGTCTGCTGCTCCCACCGAGGCCTGGAAGCTGCCTATAGCCAGGGGGTCACTGAAGTCAGGGACTAGCTCTGCCAGGACGAAGGGCCATGGGCCAAGGACAGGACCCAAGGGAACTCAAACTCTTCAAAATCACACAGAAGACAAGGAGCTCCCGAAAGAGACAGTTGATAAATGGTTATAAAGGTATAAGAAAAATCTGAAGACTGTAGATTTCTGAAAGCCAAAGCATAATGTTCTAAGATGAGAGATACCAATAATAGCAGATTCTGAAGAAAGCTATAGAAAACTCAGGACAAAAAAAAAAAAAAGCCTTTCGGGATGGCCACTGGGAAGACATTGGTGACCTTAACCAAGCCGTAACTGTAGCAGTCTGCATGAGAAGGGGAGTGGATAAGGGGTTTAGAGATCGAGGGAAAGCTGGAGACACATTGGTGTTTTTAGGATGGGGAAGATTAAGTATGTTTACAGATGGAGAGGAAGAAACTGTTAAGAGAAAGAGAGATTGAGGATATTAGCCAAGGAAGGAGAGAGATGGAGGGGTGGATTCATGCAATAGTGTCTGAAGTGATAGAAGATGTGGTCAAAAGCACAGGCCAAGCATTTGGGCCTGAGCCTACAGCACAAGTATGCTCCAAGACTGAAAAAATAGCAAGGGAAGGAGGGCTGTAGATAAATTGGAAGTGTTTATAGGAAGGCTTAATTACATTGAGGAAAATCATACTATTTGGCCTCAGTATTTCTTGGCAAAATAGGAAACAGCCCTGAGTTTGTAGTGATGTTAATCCATACAATTGTGTGATTATTTCCAGAAGTAGTCAGGAAACAGGGAGGGCAGTAGGGGAAGGAGATATAATAATGGTTCATTATTTATATAAATACATCTATGTACCTCATGCATCTAGCATACTATGATTATATTTTATATAATTCCCTCTTTTTTCTAATCTATGTTTCTCTGCTCTAATTCAATCCTGAACTTTCCAAAAGAATATTGAAACTCCCTGCAATACAGGGAAGTACATGAGGAAATCCACCACTTAATATTTGTCTCTCATGTAATTCCTCCGTCGTCATTCTATATGGAAGGATTATCTCTGGGCTGGCTGCCCAGCTGTCTCGTCCTGGGACTTTCCTTCACCATCATCCTACTGATTTCCTGTATCTCCCTCAGTTTTGGAGACCCTGATTGCTAGATTCTAAGTCTTCCCATTTCTTGGTTTACACCCTCATTTTGGTGGAGCATATCCTACGGTAGCTTTCCGAAAAGAGGCACAAGAAAGGCACAGCTTATGAAACCTTGCGAGTCTACCTTCTCTCCTGACTGGTCCTTTGTTGACATGTCCTATGCCATTCTGATTCCTGGTCCCTTGTACATAACCTGTTCCTCTCTGGTAGCTTTTGGAAACTTCTCTTTATCCCTAGGATCTTGAATTATTTTTCAGCTAGTATGCTAGGCCCTCACTGGCCCTTTCAGTCTGGAAACCCAGGTCTTCAAATACATGGAAATTTTATTCTCATTTCCTTGATAATTAAATCCCTCTGTTTTCTCCCTTTCTGGAGTTCCTAATAGCCAGATGTTTGACTGTCTAGACTGATTCTCTCATTCTCCCATCTTTTCTACCTTCCTATCCTTTAGTTCTGCTTTCTGGAAGGTTTCTATGATTTATCTATTGGCTTTCCAAATTTCTACTATCATATTTTAATTTTCAAAAGCTTTTTTACTGTTCTCTGAATGTTTCCTTATATATAACATCCTGTTCTTATTGCATAGATATATTTCCTCTTATCTCACAGATGGCATTAATATATTTTGAATTTTATAATGCCCCTTACATTGTCTGTACTTCATTCATTTCCATTCATGCATCTAGCGGGGTCTCCATCTTACACATTATAATCTTGCTTCAAGTTTTTGGTATTGCTGGGCTTTCTCTTTTTACACCCCATGGTCAGGCATGAGGCATTTGCTGGAGGTTCTGCATGCACAGCAGAGCTTATACCTTGTGGGACTCTCCAAACTTTTCAGGGGGACCCATGCCTTCTGTTAGGTCTTCTGTCTGGAACAGGTCAGTTTTTCCACAGAATACAATCACAATCTCCTCACCCAGCTGCCTGTGTTGAGCGGGCTCAGAACATCTATTCTGCACCAGACTCTATATGTTGGGTCCTTCACATAAAGACACTGCACCCCTCTTACCAGAGGGGTTAAGGGGACCTCACTGTTGAGCATGCAGCTTTTCACTCAGTGCCCCTGTTTGCAGCACAATCCTGAGCACCAGAATTCATCTCCTGGAAGGGAGGTGAGGAGTGGCAGGTAGAGGGACCACTACCTGAAGACAAAGGAGAGAATATGGTACCTGACTGCCCCGCATGCAAACGTTCCACCAGCCTCTGCTTTTTGCCCCTAGCTAGGAGCTGCACCTTCAGAGTCCTGGGGCCTCTGATCCCCAAGATTTTTAGGGTTTGCAGAACAAGAATGGGCTTGTTTCCCATTGCTGTCGACCTCCGCTCCACCCTGCAGACAGTCAGGTGTAGGCTTTCTCTGAAGGAGGAAGGAAGGAGAAAAGAAGAAAGAGGAGGGAGAGAGAGAGGAGCAAAGGAGAGAAGGAAAGAGGAAGGGAGGGAGAGAGAGGAGGGAGGAGACATTTATTAAATATCTCTTCTGCACCAGACTCTATCTGTTGGGCCCTTCACATAAAGACACTTTAACCCTCTTAAGTGGGCACTGGTATCATTATATGGTACAATTAAGGAATCACTGCCCAGAGATAAGAGTTAAATAGCCAAGCACAGTGGTGCCTGCCTGTAATCCCAGCACTTGGGAGGCTAAGACAGGAGGATTGCATGTTTGAGGCCAGACTCAGCAACTTAGTGAGTCCCTGTTTCAAAATAAAAAATAAAAAGGGCTAGGGGTGTAGTTCAGAAGTAGAATGCCCCTGAGTTAAATCCCCAGTACACAAAAAAAAATTAAGATAAGAGTTAAATTGCCCTGGGGCATACCACTAACAAATGTCTATATTCCAACTCAGGGCTCCATGGCGCCCAAGACCACAGTCCCATCCCCTACTTCGTGCTGAGGGCTATTCATGGCCCTGGGGACTGCTGGACACCCCCTGGGTGACACAGTGAAGACAACCCATTCCCCCCTTCATGTAAGGTTGGCCCAGCTCTGGTTTGGTTCCGGGGGCCCTCCATCTTTCTGGTCCTCCCAAGATGTGTGGGCCTTCTGGGGCAGCGGGCAGAGCGTCCTCTGTTCTCCCTGGAAGGGGCCCAAGGCGCTGTGTTCTCAGCTGCTTGGGCTGAGATCTGAAGCCCAGGCCCAGCCACTGACGTCACTCGGTGTGCCCGTCACTTCCACCCGGCCGTTTATGCTGGCACAGCCCGGAGCGAGGCTGGCGGGAAGAGGAGCAGCCCAAACAGGATTAATAAGAGGCAGCTGGTCTTTAAAGGCCTCCTCGACAATGTAAAGAAACTAAGTCAGATGTTTTTGGGAAAGGATGTTTAAATGAGTTGTGCCCAGCTCCGCCTCTCTTTCTATTGCCCCCTCCCCACTTCCTCCCCACACCCTGGAATCCAGGACCCATAACCCAGTCCACTAAGGTCACCCTCTGGCCAGTGTGAGTTAGGGTCCCGGGACCCAGTTACCCCAAGGCACTACATTTGGGCGGCTGCTCTTGTGGGCTGGTCCAAGGGGCCTGAGCGCCTCCCTCTCTGTGCCCTGGTCCCAGCCTGCGGGGCCCATGAATGTCTGGATGGATAAAGGAGCAGTAAAATGTTGGATGGGTAAGGGAGAAGGGAACGCAGAAGTTGGGCTAGGATCAGACCCTCTGTGGATGAAAGCCACACCGGATAGGATACCACGGCAGAGGCGTGAGTGATGGAGAAAGTAGTTATCTTCGGGGACTAGAAAAGGCTAAACTACAGCGGACCAGGCCCCCACCGCAGCTTCCTCTTTTCACAAGCATGGACTCCCACACTGAATCAAGCCCAGCCCAAGCTGTCTTCTCCTCCAGCTCTTCCAAATCCTCCCGGCCACAGAGAAAAGCTCGCTCTTACCTCCTCTGGGAAGCCTTCCCCGGCCAACCCTCCCACGGAGACCTCTGGGACCTTTGAGTAATTTCTGTCCACCCCGTCCACCCTTAATCATATGGTTCGTGTTGAGGACAATCTGACATTTCATTAGCCTGTGATTTCTATAGAAGGCCCCGGGAAGGAAATTTCTTTTCCAATTCAGGCCAGAGGAAACTCCCACCAGAGGAGAGAGAGCATTCTCTCTCCTCCCTGATGATGAGGTCTCTGGAACTCGGCACATTTCTTTCTTTGCACACCAAGAAACTCCAAGCACAGAGGGGGTGTAATCAAGGTTGGGAGTTCAGAGAAGTCTCTACTCAAGAGGGAAGTGACACTTAAGTGAGACTCTAACAGTAAAAAAGAATTAGCCAGATGTGGTGACATACACCTGTAAACCCAGTACTTGGGAGGCTGAGACAGGAGGATCGCAGGTTCACAGGCAGCCTCAGCAACTTAGGCTCTCAGTAACTTAGTGAGACCCTGTTTCCAAATAAAAAATAAAATAGGGCTGGAGGTGTGGCTCAGAGATAGAACAGCCCTGAGTTCAATCCCCAGTACCAAAAAAGAAAAAAAAAAGAATTAGCCAGATGAAAATTGGAAAGAACGGCTGCCACTCTAAAAAAGCAGCATATGCTAAGGTCCTGAGGTAGAGAAGACCAGAATGTCCAATATGACTAGAATATGCCGAGTAAAGAAGACAGCAGTGTCCATGAGACTGTGAAATGAGTTTCAGACCCACCTAGAGCGCAGAGCCAGCTCACACAGACCCTGCAGGCCACAGGAAGAAGTCTGGATTTTTGTTCAAGTGTACCGAGGAGTCGCAAGGGGCGTGGGGGTGACCTGAGCCAACTTACCTTCTAAGATGACTTCCCCAGCAGAACAGGAGGACCAGTCAAGAAACGCTTGGAGTCTCCAGGTAAAGGATGCTGGCCGCCTGGCCCGGATAGCTGGGTGGGCGTCCAGGGTGTCGACAGCGTCCAGACATGTTCTAGAGACAGAACCAACAGACGTGTGGGTTCCATAAAGGACCAGACGAAATGGCTCCGAGCCAGGCAGAACTGGGGCTGAGAGCCGGCCGCGCCACTTAACAGCCATGTGGCCTGTCCTGGGCTACAACCTCTGGAAGCCACAGGCGCCGCCCCGTAACACGGGGGCGACAACACCTACCCGAAAGGACCAGCTTGCATGTTAAGATGGCATGGCAGAAAGGTTTCTGGCCCACAGCAGCAGGAATCCCGCACAGGAACTGCATCTACAGACCGGCCTGTGAGAGCCAAGCACAGGGCCTGGGGGCAACTGAGTCCTTGCATTTTTTTTTGTTTGTTTTTTTGTGGGCTCCATTAAAGCCAGAGAGGGACTTAACTCCCAAAGCACACCTGGGCATGGCTCACCAAGATGCGCAGTGTGCAAGCGGCAACTCACAGCACACACGCGCGGGGCGGGGGGGCAAGTCAGGGGCAACACACAGGCCTAAGGTGCAACGCCCAGGTGCAAGGCCTGCTGACCCGGAGCGCCTTGACAACCACGTGGAGTCCCTAGCAACCTGAGGACTGTTATTGTCAGCACCTGAGACTGATCATTCGCAGCTTCTGCTGCCCAGGAGCCTCGCCGCCTTGCCATTCCGAACACCAATAACGAGGCTGAACAGTCCGGCAGCTGTACTGGGAGCCGCGGGCAGGTCCTCACGATGGTGCGGGCTGAGCACTGGGTAAGGTCAGGCCTGAAGACTCG
>PVJS01023403.1:0-29631 GCA_004027185.1 Glis glis | reverse complement strand
TCCTCCTCCTCCTCCTCCTCCTCCTCCTCCTCCTTCTTCCCCAAAGGAGTCCAAAATGACTCAAATCATATTTGAGACATTATCAATCAAACATATCCTGTGAGTGTCTAAAATGCAATCTTTTTGAAATCTTAAATGGCTTTTGACGAAGTAAATTATCTGAGCTGATAACTGAACCACTGGAGGCTTGAGCCATGGAAGGAAACTGTCCTCCGGTCTCAGAATAGCACTCTGCCTCTTACAGTAGCCACAATGGATGCTTTGTTAGAAAATACAGTATTTGCCCCCCACGACAAAAGTCTCAAAATTGATGCCCTCTGAACATAGCTAATAGTTTGTATTGCACTATTTGGGGGGCTTTAAAAAGTTGCCTTTGTGCCCTTAATTTCTCCTACTTTTTTTTTCTTTTGGTTGTGTTAGTGGGGATTGAACCCAGGGGCATTCTACCTCTGACCCTGAAACAGGGTCTCATTCGGTTGCTGAGGTTCTCACTATGTTGCTGAGGCTGTCCTCCAACCTGTGATCCTCCTGTCTAAGCCTCCCAAGTACTGGGATTACAAGCATGTGCCACCAGGCTTGGCTCCCCTACACATTTTTCCGTTGGTTCTACTCTTACATTTTACCCTTTCTGAGTCACTTTACCACCACTGTCATCTGTATCATGAATGAAAAGACCAGAGCATAGGGAGGGAAAGTGTAAAAGTAAAAAAGAAATGAACACGACTGCTCACCAGCTCATGCACGCAAAGCTTAAATGCTTTAGAGACATCTTCTCATTTGAATTTCATACTCATCAGGGAAGAGACATATTCTTGCATCCATTTTTTATGGAACAAGGAGGAAACTAAGGTCTGAGGAGGTTGATTTAGCAGAAGCTGCAAGGATGGTATGATGGAGCTGACCAGGGACGTCAGATGATAAAGCCCTTGTACTTTGCAGGCTGTGTCACCTACGCGATGTGTCTTTTTTTGTGTGTGTGTGGTACCAGGGATTGAACCCAGGGGCGTTCTACCTCCGCGCTACACCCCCAGCCCTATTTTTTATACTTTATTTTGAAACCAGGTCTCACGAAGTTGCGGAGGGCCTCACTAAGTAGAGAGAGAGAGAGAGAGAGAGAGGGAGAGAGAGAGAGAGCTGAGGCTGGCCGCGAACCCGGATGCTCCGGTCTCCGCCTCCCAAAGTACTGGGATTACAAGCGTGCACCACCACACCCGGCTCCGCAATGTGTCTTTGACACACTTTCTAGTCTTCCTTTCAAGGATGTCCCCATCAGACGAAAGACTGAAGGACCCATGAGAGGCTTCCAGCTCACCTCCTGGCTGAGTCTCAGTGAGCCTGCTCTCGGGTCTTAGACAAGGTTTTCAGTCAAGGGTGCTTGCCATGCATGCTAGGAGTCTTGTTCTTGGTGTAGGCAGGACTTGGGAATGGGGTGCCAATGTCTCCCTGCATTCCTCTGGCCAGGGGGCAACAACTTTCTCAGGAGCAAATGAAAGCTTCAGTGACCCAAGGCTTGGTGAAGAACAAGCCTGTGCCGACGGCTTTGCTGCTTTTTCCAAACTCACAGTGATTTCCTGAGAACAATTGTCCCCGCTGCACACGAGGACACCAGGGACTGAATAAGAAACTCGAGGTCAAAGTAGCTTGATGCAGATCGCACAGCGGAGCTGGGAGTCAAATCCACACTGGTCCCTGACAGCAAAATGACCCAGAGAACTGACTTGAGATGCTGCCCTGAGCTGCAGAGCTATCGCAGCCTTCCACCTGCCTCAGCATTGGATTTAATTTTCAGAATGATGAAAGGTGGAGCGGGGGGTGGGGGCAAGAAAACACCCTGCACGGAGGACCTATGCTGTTCACTCAAGTATAATGAGTGCTGAGGGTGAGAGCTCGCTGAAGCCGAGTCTCTTTAGCTCAGATCTGAGTCTGCTTAGAAGGAGGAAAGAGCTGCCTGTTCCCAAGGAGAGCCCAATCTTTGGCTGATGCATTCCTTGGTGTTGATATGAATTTCGAAGGCCAGGTTTTAATTTGACACTATCTTTGGGAAATCTAATTAGCAAGTCATAGGGCTTCCGTCTGCTGATCGTTCCAGATAACAAACACATATACCATAAACATAAGCAAGAAGGCAGCACAGGAGGAGTCTTGCGAGGGCACAAACAGCCCCCCTCCTCCAACCCCCGCGAGCGTGCTGACTCAGCCCCATGACTCAGTGTGCAGTCAGAGAACATGCAGGCCCGGACTCTCTTCTTCTGCACAGGGTCTAGAGGCCCAAGATTTAGGAGAACCCATCCAAAAAAGAAAACAAGCCATCACGGGATATAATTAGTATAGTTGGACTCAGTTGTCAGCTTTGCTAAAAAATCTTGGGGGAGCCAAGTGTGGTGGCACATTCCTATAATCCCAGTAATTGGGAGACTGAGACAGGAGGATCGCAGGTTAGAGGACAGCCTCAGCAATGTAGTGAGGCTTTCAGGAACCTAGTGAGACCCTGTTTTCAAACAAAAAATAGAAAGGGCTGGAGGTGTAGCTCAGAGGTAGAATGCCCCTGGACTCAATCCCCAGTGCCACACACACACAAATTGGGGGGCTGAACTAGAGAGTAGTTCCCATCCATAGTGACTATTGACCCAAATTTTCACACTCAACAGTTCTCCTATAATCATTTTGCAGATGGCATCAATACGACAAGTGCACCAACTTAGAACAATAGAGCAGGTTTTGAGGCAGGCAAACCGGGGTGTGAAACGTACCTACCCTGTGCTTGTAGACATGGAAATGACTTAGTATCTATGAATCTCAGTTTCCCCATCGGAAAATGTGGGATGGAAAAGTATGTTTCTCACTGAAAAGCAGCACTGTGCCAGCAAAGCATTGGGCGCAGTCTTTAGTCATTGATTAGCTCATTAATTAAATGAACAATGGCTGAGCAGACGCTAATTGTAAAATTAGCAGACACCGATGTTGAATATCTATTGCATATTAGACAATGTACGCCCATTAGTATTCTTTACAAACATTCACAAGGTATGGCTGAAGAAATATCTATAGTTGAGTCCTTTGGTTTATTAATTAATTGTTTTTGTGTGCATGTGTGTGGTCCTGGGGATTGAACCCAGGGACATTTTAACTCTGGTGACACTCCCAGCCCTATTTTTTAAATTTTGAAATAGGGTCTCACTAAATTGTTGAGGGCCTTGCTAAGTTGCTGAGGCAGTGAGCCTTCTGTCTCAGCCTCTCAAGTACCATATTAATTTGTTTTTTTTTTTTTACAGCAGGATCTCACAGAGTAGTCTCATGTCCTAAGGAGAATGTAGAACCTAAGAGGGAAACCACAGAAATATGATAGGTTACCCTGTTTATTATTTTGAATTCTATTAATAGTTTGGAAAGACATATTATATAAGCTTATATGAATCAATAAAGGTTAACTTTTAATGTATATAGAGATTTCTTGAGAGAATAAGTTACACAAAAAAAGGTGAAAGTGGTGTATTTGTAAATTAGGATCACATAAAATAAAATCATTCTGGGATGACAACCACAAATGACTCGCAGGACATACTGAACAAAAACAACAATCACTGTGTCATCCAGAGGGGGACGTGTCTCTCGGGACATGATTTCCAGTAATGACGTCACCCGTCACTGCATAAAGGACAGAGTCACAAATACTAGGGAGAGGTGAAAATCACATCCTTTGAAAAAATGTGGTCAATGACTCAAGTTCTCTCTTTCTGGTTCTTCCAGGTATCAAAAGAAAGTGGTTTTATGAAAAATGAGTGGAAAAATTTATTATTTATAAGTTAATTTTATTTAAACCTAATGTAGAGGTACAAATATGTTATCAAGTTAATAAGGAAAGAGAAGTTATCTATATCTTTTTTTTTTTGGAACTGGTGATTGAACTCAGGGGCATTCTACCTCCTAGCTACACCCCCAGCCCTTTTTTTTTATTCTTTATTTTGAAACAGGGTCTCACTAAGTTGCAGAGGGCCTCACTAAGTAGCTGAGGCTGGCCGTGAACCTGGATCCTCCGGTGTCAGCCTCCCAAGTACTGGCATTACAAGCATGCGCCACCATGCCCAGCTATCTTTATCTTTAAACGTCCATTTTTTTTCTATGGAAAAATCACCGCTTTTAAGAGCATGTTTTAGGAGATTCTTGGTTTTGAATATTGCTGAAAGCAAGCTACTGGGCTAGTTGTACTTGTGGACATAAATATTAGCCTGGTATCAGCACTAACCTGTAGAAACATCCCAAATGGTAAGGAAGATGTAGCATATTTTTTTTTAAGAAAAAAATAATGGAAAATCAGCTGGATGCACAATTGTAATGCCGGTACTCGAGAGGGCTGAAATAGGAGGGTTGCAGGTTCAAGATCAGCCTCAGGAATTTGGTGAGACTCTCAGCAACCTAGCAAGACTCTATTTCAAAACAAAGAATAAAAAGGGCTGGGAGTGTAGCTCAGAGGTAGACTGTCCCTGAGTTCAATCCCCAGTACCACAAAGAATTTTAAAAAAGCAATTTATATCGTAGGAAATGGCAAAGCCATAACAGAAGCTATAAGTAAACTATTTTTGGAATTCACTGGGAGAAATTTCAACATGAACCACAAGTATGAACACCAATAGGTTTCTGTTTTCTTTTTTTGTTTTGTTTTTGTCTGTTTCTTTGGTTGTTTGAGGTTTGAGGTTTGGTTTGGAGAGTAAGGAGGGGTGACTTGAAACATATCTATGTCACAATGACTTAGTCAAAGATGTCCACTGAGTTAGATTTGGGTTGAAACGCATACCATAGACATCCAAATCCCCAAATCAAGATATACTGGCTAATTTTAGGTTTATTATCATTCCACGGGTGTCAAATCCTCTCTGATATGTTTTAATTATTCTTGGGTGACATAAAAATCGTTATTACACAAAAGAAATAGAGATACAAATCATTGTACTAAGGATAAACACGAAATTCTAAAGATGATAGAATGTTTGGGCCAATCAATCATTCTATATCATCTAATTTATTTATATAATCCCCATAAATCTATCTGGTATTTTATCATCCTAAGATATAGTGGACAAGTAATAAAAAAATTAATAATCTATGCCCCAGTAAAAGAATCCCATCTTCTTTAACTCTCAAAAAGCTACCTGGCCCATCCAACCATTCTCAGTGACTCAGAAATCTTCACTTAACAAAATCTTGATTTCATCTGATTTCCTAAGTAATAAACATTTTTCCCTTCAATGTGAATCAAGGTTTATTTCTTTATAAATCCTGCTTGACTTTTTAAATACTTCCTCCTAAAGCATCAGAGAAAACACACATACATATGCAGAACAATGATTTTAGCATATTATTGAAGAAACCACCAGAAAAAAATAGGAAAACTGAGTTAACATTCAGCATATTTTAATGTTATCTGGCCTCTAAAGTTTAATAAAGGGTCATAAACTCTTGCTCCTGTGGCTCTGGGAAAGACAATTCTTACTAAAATAATTAAATCTTGCTTGGAAAACGACCAAGTGACATTTGGCACTATTGGGGTAATCCTTTTCAATATTTATTGTAGTGATGATGACTTTGTGCAAACACACACACACACACACACACAATCCAACAACTTTACGAGCTGGTGCACAATTCTAAGTCCAAGATGATACATTAATCAAAAATTCAGTTTACAGCCAGACATGGTGGTGCACGCCTGTAATCCCAGTACTTGGGAGGCTGAGAAAGGAGGATCACAATTTTGCAGCCAGTCTCAGCAACTTAGTGAAACCCTCTGCAACTTAGTGAGACTGTGTTTCAAAATAAAAAAATTAAGTAGGGCTAGTGGTGTAGCTCAGAGCTAAAATGCCCCTGGGTTCAATTCCCAGTGCCCCCCCACACCTAGTTTGAAGTTTTTTCCCTAACCAGTCAACTCTTTGGATTAACAGAACTCTGTCTAGAGCCCTAAGGTCTTTATCAAGCTTCCTTGCTCCTCAGCGATAGCTAACCTCAGCTAGAATTTCATTTCTCTCTCTTGGCTATGAATGCTCATGATGAATCAAAGATATAATGGATTTGCAATTGTCCCCCTTTTTTTCCCCTTGAAGCATTATTATTTTCATTGGATGCAAAGAGATGTATTTTCTTTCCTCCCAACCAAATATATGACATCTGGCCATTTTCTCCCTGTCAAAAAGGCATTCTGCCATGGCCGAGCCAGGATCACACAGTTGTGAAACAGCAGGGATTATCATGGAGGACAGTATTAAGTGGTATTTAACAGCAAGACCAAAGTTCTCTGTCAAATGCCTGACTTAGGGCTCCTTGATTGTTAGCATCCCAGCCCGGAGACCTTTTGCTCCGAACCATTTTTCATTCTGACAACAAACTACTGCGGCTATGGAGGATTGCTTTGCTGGAGCTGACAGCCAACTATTTCTGTGGCAGAAATATGGCCACAGAGTAGAGGATTGGGGGGTAGAGGGGAGACGTTTTTATCCCTTTTCACTCCAAGGGCACTAGCATTCCAAGCAGTAGGTGTCCCAAGTCAATGACTGGTTAATCTATTCAGTATGATCCTCTGTCTAGTCACTACAATAGCGGGGTAGAGGGCAGGGGAGACTGGAATATCAGCCCACAATGGGATTGTCTAAAGTGCACATTACCTTCTCCATCCCTTCTAGGTACATTCTCATTGACATAGGCTGGGGAAGGTGACCACTGAGACTGTCAATTTAAGTACCATTCTCTAAAAGGTTTTTTATTGGGGGCTAGGGGGAGAGGGAGAGGTGTTTGACAGGTCCCTGAAGATCAAGAGCAACCGTTTTATGACCACAGTAAGACATCAGTTATGGAACTTATGATATGATGGGTGCAAAGGCAGGAAATAGAAGAAAGAACTTAATGAAAGTTTAATCTTCTGGGGAATTTGTTCCCCTCAAAGGCATAAATTGAGTGACCTAAAACTAAATTTCCCTGTCAAAGGCTGGCATCGAGTTCATGCACATTTTACAACTATACTAGAAAGGAATATATATATATATTTCTTAAAAATAACTATTTCTAGTCTTAAGTGAAAACCTGCAGTGGCTGATGGAGGCTGAGGGGCGCTCCCAGCAGATTTATTGGAGAGGTTATTGCTTCTCTGTACAGCATACATAATGGAGGAGTTATATGAGTGTAGTTCTCTGTACATTTGTCTGGTCTTGGTCTGAGCTATACATATCTGTAATCGATTGGCTGAGAAGCTAAAAAATAAAATAAAAAAGAAATCTTTGAGAACTGTCACATCAGACTTCCCTGTCTGGAAGCTGGGATGCTAAGTCCATATTTTGGCTTTGCATCAAAATCATTAATAGTGAATGGTCGGTGAGACATGGCTCACAATCTCTATTGCATATGAGGCAGTGTACAGCTTGGAGTTCATGTGGTCAAACCTGTACCGACTGTCCCAGATATCCAGGAAAGAAAAGCGTGTTTTTGATCAGAGGAGTGAGCAGAGATGATGGAGAAGAATCATGTTGGTTAATAAGAGATCCTGTAAACAATGTCATGGTCATCATCCATCTACGTTTTCTGACAATAGCTGCAGTGGGTGGGTAGAATCTGTGCCCCAGTAAATGAGGAAGTCCTGGTTTGTTCAGACATTTCATCATATTCTCCATTAAACATATCATATTAAGTTCCTTTTTTTTTTTGCAGTACTGGGGATTGAACCCAGAGGCATTCTGCCTCTGAGCTACACCCCCAGCCCTATTTTTTATTCTTTATTTTGAAACAGGGTCTCACTAAGTTGCGGAGGCCCTCACTAAGTAGCTGAGGCTGGCCGCAAACTCGGATCCTCCTGTCTCCGCCTCCCAAGTACTGGGATTACAAGTGTGCGCCACCACGCCCGGCTCATATTCAGTTCTTGATCAGCAATGGCATTGGGCAATCTTAACCTCGTGGGGCAGACCTTTTCCAACTCATTAGATGACTTCAGTGTGAAGTCATGAACAAAATGTCTTCATACCTTTGCGGTGTCTTGATTGTCACCAAACACATTCTCTCTGGGATATATGACATATTGGTAGAATGGGTATTAATATTATGCTATAGAGGCAATCACCATGTCCATTGTATGTGAAGAAAATAAATAAAAATAAAATAGCATCGACACTTAATTATTAGAACAGTGATAGTAGTAGTTGTTTTCAAGGTCAATAATAGTTGCTCTCAGACCAAGTTCAAATGATTAAATCTTCAATGGAAAGGGGATTTCTTATTTAGGATTTTTTCTCCTGTGTTGGGGATTAGTTACATTGCAATGAAGGATAAGTTGAAGGAAGAATCTACCAGAGTATTGTGTGCATGGGTGTGTTTTTAGTAGGAATTATTTTTAGAGTAGTTTTAGGTTCACAGCAAAACTAAGCAGAAAGCAGAGATTTTCCACATACCTCCTGCCCCCACACGTGCATAGCTCCCTCCATCGCCAACCTCCTCCCCCCACGGGGTCCACTCCTGTCAACTGATGGTCCTACGATGGCACCTCATTCTCACCAACGTCCATAGTTTGCATTAAGGTTCACTCTTGGTGTTGAACCTTCTATGGATTTTGACAAATTTATAATGACAATCTGACATTATAGTATAATATATAGTAGCTCCATAGACCTAAACATCCTCTGAACTCTATCTAGCAATTTCTCTTTTTTAAAACTTAATTTAGAGCTGGGTGTGGTGGCACACACTGAAATCCCAGTACTTGGGAGGTTGAGACTGGAGGATCTGGGTTCGCGGCTAGCCTCAGCTACTTAGTGAGGCCCTCCACAACTTAGTGAGACCCTGTTTCAAAATAAAGAATAAAAAAACTAGGGCTGAGGGTGTAGCTCAGAGGTAGAATGCCCCTAGGTTCAATCCCCAGTACCGCAAAAAAAAAAAACAACAAAAACTTAAGGATTCTGTATGATGGTGATAAAGCATAGCAAAAAAAAAAAAGCATTTGTGATACCTGTTTAATGATTGATGATTATAACAAGGTCTGATTTAGATTTTTATGAACCATTTTATCACTAGAAGAGACAGTATAGAAGGGATAGTCTAGAAGGGGATTCAAATCCTTATTTTACTACTTATGAACTACTTTACTTATTTCTCCCAGTACAAAATGAGGATAATTACAGCTCATCCATTGTAAAACTGTTTTGAGGATTAAATGAGATCATGCCTTTCAGGAGTATTAGTATAGAGTAACTATAAATAACTGTTATTTATAACTTAAATAAACGTAAGCTGTAATTATCATTGTGATAGATAAAGCAGCCACACACATTTGACTGCTGAACCTGAAGGAGTTACCTTAACACAGGGGGAAATAAGAGGATAATTAATAGACACATTTCTTTTTATTTTAACAATACACAGTAAATGTTTACTTAAATTGCAAAACTTCTAGCTTATTGTGGAATTGAGCAAGTGCCTTCAGTTATTTTCCTTTGCTAATTGAATTAAATATGTCCTCATCTTCAAGGTATTTGAGGTCCTCTGAATTATAGTTTCCAAACTAGAGTCACACACACACACACACACACACACACACACACACGCACACACACACACATCTTTCTATATAGAGAGAGACCAAATATATATATATATATATATATATTTCTCTCTATATATTTTTCTATATATATTTATATATTTCACTCTATATATATTTCTCTCTATATATATTCTCTCTATATATTTCTCTCTCTATATATATAGATGTATAGAGAGAGATCTATCTATCTATCTATAGATAGATAGATATAGAGATATATATAGATATATATATAGAGATAAATATATATATATATATATAGAGAGAGAGAGAGAGAGACTAAATATATAGAGAGAGAGACAGAAAGAGAGAGAGAGACCAAATATTCACTTTTTTCCAATACCACTTGGTCAATATTTGGCCAAAACCAAAATAGAAGCTGCCAAAGAAGTGAATGTTGGGGCATGAAGGCATATATGACATTTTATCAAAAATTCCAATTAGTGTCATATTTTATCATTAACATAGTTGTCAAATGATGTCTGTTTCACTGTAGTATAGGAACAAATCTTTCTCAGAAATATCAACTCCCAGATTGTTTTTATTTTAATCTACCATTTGTTGTTTTTATTTTAATCTACCATTTGCACTTATAAATGTATTCTCAGTTTCAAATAGTGTGTTTAAAATGTTGGTTGGTAACACTTTTGATAGCAGAGAATATAATAGAAGTCTCTGTTATCAAAAAGTTCCCAACCTTCTAGATGTTTCTTGAAGGAATTTTGTTGTTAAGATTTATTACTTATATAAATATCAAAACTGTTTTCAACTACTGAAAAATGCTGGTAATCTATAAACAATTACTTCAACTTTTTTTTTTCATTTAAAAATGTGACAGAACTTGGGAGACGGAAATATGAGGATCACAAGTTCGATACCACCCTCAGCATCTAGCGAGACTCTCAGCAAACTAGTGAGACCCTGTTTCAAAATTTAAAAATAAAATGGGCTGAAGGTGTAGCTCAGAGGTAGAAAGCCCCTAGGTTCAATCCCCAGTACCACATACAAAAAAGAAGAAGAAGAAAAAAAAAACCTCTGACAACTCAAACCTATACAAAACTGTCTTCTAAATTATTCTTATATATTTATGATTTTGAAATTTGAGTAAGTCGTTGAAGCAAAATGTGTATGGGCACTTTGTTCTCCTCTAACAGTTTGCCCGCTTTTCTCTTTGGACAATAGTGACTCCTTATCCCTAGCTTTGCTTCTAGTTCTCGTCATCTATTGTATCAACTGCAATACGAAAACATTAGGTGGAAAATTCCAGTGTAACAATTCATAAAGTTTCAAATTGTGTGCCATTCTGAGGAGTGAGATGCTTCATGGGAAAGGTAGGACAACAGTGTGAGATTTTACCTTTTTTTCCAGCATATCCACCCTGTATACACTACCTTCCCATTAGTAGCCCTCTTGGTGATCATGTTAACAATTACTGCATCATCACATATCTTAATTACAATGCCTTTGTAACTGTGACGTATCATTTCATCTTATCCCATAGGCATTGTTTTATTCCAATTATGGGCTTCTAAGCTCCATTTGGGGAAACCAAGGTTGGTTCTCCAGAGAATCAATTCTGTAAATTTTTATGTTCAGCTCTCCATTGCTGCTTGTCTCTGCCACTGACTAGCTGAACTCTAGGAAGCTCGGTGTATTATGCACTTTAATGACGGATGTGAGGATAGACTACAAATCCTACCTGAAAGCAAACCATGTAAGTCAGCCTGTATTGTCTCCATCTCTAAAAGAGGATTTCCTTGATCTTCCCCTTCCCAATCCTTTACCTCAACTGCCCTTCGTGTCTTTTCTTAGTTTCCCCATCAGGATTGTCCGTCTCAGTCAGACTCATCTCGAATGGTATCTCCTTCCAGGGTTTTATTTAATTAGGCCATTTGACTTGTTGCAACACGTTCATTCACATTACCTCCAGAAATGGAAATTTATTATATGTGTCTATAGGCATGAGGACACAAGAAAATAGAAAGAGCTGATGACCTAGACATGGCCCCAAGAAGACACAAGAATGAGAGGTCTACATGTAGCCCAAGGCAGCCCTAGAGACTGTGATTCATCCCTCCAACAGCTTAAACTCAGCTCTGTCCCTAGAACTGCAAAGAAAGGATGCTTCTCAGGACCATATATTTCAGAAAACCTCCCTGACCTTCCTTCAGACACACCGTTCTCCATGAGGCAAGAAATCTGCAAAGCAAAGCAAACAGGCTCACCAGAGTCTGCACCCAGCCTCCCCTAGGACACATGAGGAGGAAGGAGGGTCCTCAGAACCCCCTCTCCTAATGGCACAGACCCTTCCTCCAGGGCTTCCAGGAGGGTAGTCAAGAGGCAGCTGTTTGAGAACAGACTTTGGACATGCAAGATGAGATTTCCATGTGCTTAAATGCAAGGTCTCCTTGTGATGTATGGGAAGAAGATGAAATAGAAAGAGAAGAGGGAGCCAGTCTCTACTCAGAGGCAATCCCTACCTTCCCCTGCCTTTCCTCATGAAGCAACATTTTGGCATAAAAAAAATTAAGGATTCTTAGAATATGATTTTTTCCTTTTTAGTACTGGGGATTGAACCCAGTGGCATTCTAACTCCAACCTACACCCCAGCTTTTTTTTTTTTAAAGCAAGGTGTCATTAAATAGCTGAGAGGCTGGCTTACAACCTGCGAGTCTCCTGTCTCAGCCTCCCAAGTACAGGGATTACAGGCATGCACCACCATGCCCAGCTGAGAACCTGAAATTTTAATCTGGCCTTCCATGACTTTGTAATGTTTTATTTGTCAAATTAGGAAGGCAGACCATATGTTTTTACTAAGTCTATAGACTTAATTCATAATTTGTAAATATTTGGATAGATGATGTTTTAGCTTCTATTTGCTTTCTTGATTCAGTTCCTACATAAATGAGATGCGTATTAGAGAGGGGAAAGGCAAAGCTTGCCTATAATATTGCTGAGACATAGAAATTGAATTCCTCACTTAATCTTACTATAACAGGCCATTATGTTAGTTATCCCAGTGATTCTCAGCTGATGGAAGTCTTGGCACTCCACCACCACCACCACCATCACCACCACCACCACCCAATCCCAGAAACATTTCAAAACGAATGAGTGGTTTTGATTGTTGCAATGCCTAGAGAGGTGGAACTTGACCTGTGCTAGACAGGAGATGGGATGCTATCTGTCCTGTGAACTATGAGATAGTCATACACCATGAAGGGTTGTCTTGCCCCAAATCTGACTGATATGTTAATAAAGAAACACTGGTCTAGCCACAGATCAACAGATCATCCGCTGCCAGATACCTATCTCTCCTTCAATCAAGTGTGGGTCATACAGGGTGATGTCTGTGCTTTGTGTTTCAAAACATCAGAGCTGCCGGGTGTGGTGGCACACACCTGTAATCCCAGTTCTTGGGAAGCTGAAACAGGAGGTCGCAGGTTCCAAGCCAGCCTCAGCAACTTTGTGAGGCCCTCAGCAACATAGTGAGACCCTGTTTCAAAATAAAAAAAAATAGTGCTGAGGGTAGAGCTCAGAGGTGGAAGGCCCCAGAGTTCAATCTCCAGTACCAAAACACACACATACACACATAGAAAAAGCAATACTAAAACTCCCCTTTTAGCACAGCGTGGTGGTACATGCCTGTAATCCTAGTACTTGGGAAACTGAGACAGGAAGATCTTAGGTTCGAGGCCAGCCTCAGCAACTTAGTGAGATGGTGTTTCAAAATAAAAAAAATTAAAATATGGTTAGGGGTATATCTCAGAGGTAGAATGTCCCTGAGTTCAATCCCCAGAACCATAAAAACAAAACAAACAAACAATAATAACAACAAAAACAATTCTTCTTTCCTCAGGGACAGTTCTCTAAGGTAGGATCTGATTAATGACAACACACATATTAACTCTGCTTTCTATTTAAGACACATCAGCATAACTGCAAAGCTCTCACTGAAAGAATTCTCAGGCACCTGCCTAAGAATTATGCATCATGTAAAGCCTTTCTTATGTTTCCTTGCTTGCAATTTACTTTGTAATACTGTAGTATCATCAATGCATTCTCTTGATCAATATCTCGAGGATGCCGCCCATAACCTCAATTTGCAATACAGACACCAGGCTATTGGCATGTGAGATACATTAATGAAGATTACTCTGGGTCCAGATAGCTTTTAAAAAGCTTCAACTGAGTGTAGGCCTCAAGCCCCCTCCCCATTGTTTTTCTTTTATCTCTTGCATATTTATACATTTCCATAATTATTATCATTTGTGGAAACAACTCTTAATATTGCTTCCCCAAATCTAAGACTTTCAGAAAACAAAATACAATACAATTGAGTCCCCTCAATCTCAAAATAGGGGTGTCTGCCAAGGCACCCTGGGGTACCTCCATCGGAGCTTGTTGTACCTGTTTGGGAGGGCGTAGAAAGGAGAAGAAGAAGTAAAAGGGTACTGAAGGCAAGCATAGTCATTTGTATTCACATGAGAGTTTAGTAGAATATTTTGGATACTAGGATGAGGTCGATGATTATTTTAACCGGTTACTTTTGGATCTCTTCTGTTCAGACACCTATCCTCCAAGACTGGTAATAAGTTCATCTTTGTTCTTCCATAACGTGTTTGTTGTAGGCACTTTTTCTATTGTATTTGGTATACTGCATTAGTTATGTATTTTTTTTTTGTCAGCATACAAAAATTGAAAAAAAATAAATGAATAAAAAGCTTCAACTGCTCAAGCTATGTCCACTTTCGAGTGTTCACTAAGCAGCCTGGAGGCCGTTCACTGGTGAAATGGGTACCAGTGTGGACTGGTACTGCCTTTGCTTGAAGAGGGAGCAAGAAGTTGGTGAGTCAAGCAATTCTGTAGCCCAGCACTTTGATTGAGAAACTCTCTGATCAGACTAAGTTAGATAATCCTGCTGCTCAGACCCTGTGTCCTCTCCCTCCGGAGAACCTTCATGAAAGGCACTGCACACATTAGTTGCCCAAAGAAAAGAGCTGGGGTGCCATAGAGCTCAGAGAGCATAATGGGTGGTAACATAGGAGTCTAGTGGCAGACATCCAAAGGTTGGGATGTCTGGAAGGATTTGGTCTAATTCCTTTCAAGGTGATGTACCACCTGAGCTGGAGTGGCGGAGGAGGTAGCCTGTAAACACTGCCTACTTTTACCCTAGGAATCAGCTGACTTCTACTCCCAAAGACCTGTCTACACAGGCTTTCAGGGGCATACATTTTTACCAGTAGATGTAAATGTTTGGATGGCAGTTAACATTTTCTTACATGTTTTGTTCATCCTGATAATATCCTTTAAGCGTCTACCATGTGCCAGGTACTGGGTTTGCTCTCCCTTACCAACCATTTCATTTAACCTTAAAAAAATAACACACTAGTAATATTGCATTTCCACTTTTTATAGACGGGGGGAACCAGGTTGACAAAGTGTACGTCATTTGTCTGAAGTCTCACAGTGACAAAGGTAGAGTTTCACTCCAGTTTTATGAAAATTTTCTTTAAAAATCAAACAGAAATTGAGACTCTTCTACACTGTTGGTGGGATTGCAAACTAGTTCAACCACTATGGAGATCAGTGTGGAGATTCCTCAGAAAACTGGGAATGGATCCACCATATGATCCGCTATACCACTACTGGGTATCTTTCCAAAGGGACCGAAATCAGAGAACTACAGTAATCTATGCATACCCATGTTCATAGCAGCACAATTCACAGTGGCCAAATCATGGAACCAACCTAGGTGTCCATCAACAGATGAGTGGATTACAAAATTGTGGGAAATACACACAATGGAATTCTACTCGGCAATAAAGAAGAACAAAATAACAGCATTTGCAAGAAAATGGAAGGATCTGGAGAACATTATGTTAAGTGAGATCAGCCAATCACAAAAAAAAAGAAGGGACATATGTTTTCATTAGTATGTGCAACCTAGGGAGTAGTGGGGACACACAAGGGACTCTGGTTGATAATGGAGAACCCTCAGTGGGGCAAGGGAAGTGGTACAAGGGAAGGGGAAGGGCAAGAAAGAAGTGAATCAGTGAAATTACTATCATAAACAATATGTACATGTGAGAATATACCAGCATCATTCTTGGTACTTCATATGGGTGGGGGGAGGTGGGGGGACACTAAGAGACATGTGCATGTATGTTAATATCAAATAGATATTCATTGTGATGTGAGACTCCAATGCACCAATAAAAGCACGTTCAAAAAAATCAAACAGAACCTCTACTTATAGACCTCAGAGCTTTTAGCAGTGTGCCTTACATGGAGTAGGTGGTTAATGCATGCTTTGATAAAATGAATCTTATAAATATTAATTTCACATCTAAGTAGACAGAGAGACTTGGACACCTAGCTGGGTGTCATGGAAGAGGGCAATTTCGCTTCTATGTACTTTCCTGGTTGGGGATTTTCATCAGAAGGATAAAACTTCAGTCTCCTTGTTTGTAAGTGGATAGTGGAGGCCACAGTGTGTTAGGAGCCCGGAGAAGGAGGGTCCAGGAGGGGTCAGCTGAGCAAGATTATGGTCCCAGTGCACTTTCAACTTGATTATCTTTATTTAGTTCCTGGAAAATACCAATATATAAAAGACTCCATTTGAGAGAAGAAATTCCTAGCCTGAAAACAATTTTAAAAGCATTCAATTAGATGATTTATTTTTTCCCTTTGATTGAAATAATTTGGTAGTGAATAAATGAACTATTACAAAGAAAATTACTTATTTTTAATTTTTGGTTCTGGCGATTGAACCGAAAGGCATTCTACCTCTGAGCTACATCCCCAGCACTTTGTATTTTTTTAAAATTTTGAAACAGGGTCTTGTTCAGCTGCTGAGATGGTCCTTGAACCTGCAATCCTCCTTTCTCAGCCTCCCAAGAACTGGGATTAGAGGAGGAAGCCACCACGCCTGGCTGAACCTTATTTATTTTAAGAAATTTCTTTATTTTCACTGACTTTAAAGTAGATATCGAGAAAGATGATGTTAATTTATTTTGCAGATAGATCCATTTATTATAAACCTCTATTTCACATCTTCCCTCTAGAAGTCTTCAGAGCACCTGTTGGAACGATTTCTACAGCAAGTAGTCATGACCTGGGAAGGAGAGATAAAAGATGAAAATCATGACATAGAACTCTCCAGAGGCCAGAGAAAGACTCTCAAATGCAGAGACTCAAAAGCAGTGCTCCAGATTGGCCAGAAAGTCAACTTATTCAGGAAGTGATTAGCCCCGATATTATCATTTGCTTGGGGAAAGCCATACATCTGGCCAGCCAAGGCCCTATAAATCAACAATGTCATCAGGGTTGGGAATTCCATTAGCCATTGATTTCAAGGAGGTCAGCCTTAAAAAAAAAAAAAAAGGTGACTGAAATACTTATGAAAAACAATCCTCTCTCAAGTGAGTGTGTGTGTGTGTGTGTGTGTGTGTGTGTGTGCAAGCACACATGCATAAGGTCCTGTGTGAAGTCAGTGAACGCTGAACATGTGGCAGAGAAATCACTGGAGTTGGCTGTTTTTGTTGCTAATAGCTGAGCTGAGCTGAGCTGAGCTGGTTTTACCTGTGACAAGGCTGTTTGACAGCCCTTCTCTGGGACCACATTTCAACTCTTTCACCCTCTGCCTGTCAGAGAAGTCAGACTTGAGATCTTTCATGCCCCTCAGGGTGAGGGAGAGGAATCCCTAAATTAAAGAAATATGGGTCTTTTTGCAATTTCCCTCTACCCCCCCCCAGGGGAGGTTTGTTTTATCCTTTACACAAAAGCAACTGAAGCTTCCTGTGGGCTCCACCCTCCTTGATCCATGCGCCCAAAACTCTGCAGAGCTTTTCAGACTTCTAATTTGTTTAGCAGCCGATTCTAAAATTAAAAATATTTGGATATATCCAAACGGACTAAAAGGGAACCTATCTTTTATTTCCTCCTTTGGAGGAAGCTCAATATATTGCAGGAGACACAATTTATTATATGGGCTATTTTGGTCATTTGTCAGCTATTGAAATGCATTCCGTTTGGCTTGGCTTGACGCTCTAAAAATAAGTTTGTAATAGCGTCTGCGGAATCGACACGGGGCCCCATTCTTTGAAATGCCCTTGGCACAAATAGGCTTTTCAGGACACCAAAGTTCTGGATGAAGCCCACAGACAGTGAAGAATAGGGCAGTAGTGAGGAAAAGAGTCTGAACTGCAGGAAGAGGAAAAAGAGGTGTCAAGGTCAAATAAGATGTAATCCCAGTACTTGGGAGGCTGAGACAGGAGGATCGCAGATTTGAGGGCAGCCTCAGCAACTTAGTGAGATCTTGTTTCAAAAAAAAAAAAATAAAACAGCTAGGGGTATAGCTAGGAGGTAGAATGCCCCTGGGTTCAATCATCAGTACCAAAGATAAAGGAAAAAAGAAGTCAAATGAGGAATGCATATAATTTCCTTTGAATTTTCTAAAATATTAAAAGGTACTTGTATCATCCTGCTGTTCTGGTTTTTTACACTGATGCTTGCTAATTAATTGGTCTTTTGAAAAAGATTCATTTTCCTGATGCTTTGATATATGGCCTTATTATTGTGTAGATGCTCATGTCTTGAAACTCAGAGAGGTAAGGAATCCTTCCAAACAGGAAACAAGAGTCTGACCAGGGGATTTGGATGGAAGTTATTTCAAATTTCCAGCAAATTGTTTTCTTGGTCAAATATGGCTTGTTTCAGTT
Organism: Glis glis; assembly: GCA_004027185.1. Lineage (NCBI taxonomy): Eukaryota > Metazoa > Chordata > Mammalia > Rodentia > Gliridae > Glis > Glis glis. The sequence continues at coordinate 11,337 of PVJS01023403.1, read as the reverse complement.
CATTTATAAATGGATCGTGAGTTTGAGAGTGATGCTTCATGTGTGTCCCCAGAGCTTCAGAGTTCTCACTCAAAAATTAGAGCCTTATGGTGTCATCGATTCACACAAAACGATTCTATAATTTGTTAGCGTCTTCCAAGGTTCCATTTGCTACTTTTATTTCATATAGAGCAGCAATTTGTCAGCAGTTGACATTTATCTGTCTATCTATCCATGCATACATATATATATATTATATTTATATATATTATATATATATATATACACACACACACACACACACACATTTCAATTCATAGGAAATACAAATTGAAATACAAATGCATATTGAAATCATAGCATCATATGGAACTTTGGAACACACATATGCACACATACACACAGACAGGCACATTTGTGTACAAGTGTGAGAAGCCCCAGATGAAAAGAACTTACAGGAGTGTGGATCTCTTGCAGGCCTGCCTTTACCAAGGACCAAATAGAAGTTTTTTTTTTTTTTTGCGGTACTGGGGTTTGAACACAGGGGCGTTCTACCTCTGCGCTACACCCCTGACCCTATTTTTTATACTTTATTTTGAAACCGGGTCTCACGAAGTTGCGGAGGGCCTCACTAAGGGGGAGGGAGAGAGAGAGAGAGACAGGGAGAGAGTTAGAGAGCTGAGGCTGGCCACGAACCTGGATCCTCCGGTCTCCGCCTCCCAAAGTACTGGGATTACAAGCGTGAGCCACCACACCCGGCCCGGCCCTATTTTTTTATACTTTATTTTGAAACCGGGTCTCACGAAGTTGCAGAGGGCCTCACTAGGTAGAGAGAGAGAGAGACAGGGAGAGAGAGAGAGAGAGAGAGAGAGAGAGAGAGAGGTGAGGCTGGCCGCGAACCCGGATCCTCCGGTCTCCGCCTCCCCCAAATAGAAGTTTTTAGGATATATTTTGTCCCACTGGGTTACTGCTAAAGAACTTTGCAATAATTACCATTTTTATAGCCTCTAAAGCCCAAATTCCCAAATAAAAACGAAGTCATCACTGTGCCTACTGTATTTAGTTTAACGAAGGACTTCTCTTTACCTACTCACCGTGGTGATCCTGGATTGAGTTTCAAAGCACATGGACCGATGTCTCTATGTTCATTGTTACCTATTACATAAATGGACAACCCCATTTAGGTTTAGCCTTTCTTTCTGAAAAAAAATAGATATACTTGATAGGAACTGGGATCTGGGTTAACACTCCAAATTCACTGCTGTTTTTTTTTTTTTTACCTCTGATTTATCTGGAAATATGACCTGTGTCCTCTGTTTCCTTCTGAAACAGCAGCCCTATTGGAGTGGCCCTGTTGGGACTTGTTTTAAATGGAACATAGCAATCAGCTTGTGACTGTGAACTTGGCTAGATATTTGAGTGCATCAATGCTATGAGACGTTATTATTTTTAGTGTTTTCAATTATATTTTAGTGGTTTGATATATTTCCATTCTTCTTAGTTTTTTTTTATTTTTTACTTTTTTTTTTTGGTACTGGAGATTGAACCCAGGGGCATTTTACCTCCGAGCTATACCCCAATCCTTTTTATTTTTGTTTTGACACAGGATAACTCTAGATTGCTTAGAGACTTACTACTACTTTCTGAGTCTATCCTCAAACCTGCCATCCTCCTATCTCAGCCTCCCAAGCACTGGGATTACAGGCACGCACCACCATGCCCAGCATTTCCATTCTTAAAAGACCCTAAAGTAATCAGATACCATAATCTTGATTTTTAGTATCTGTCTTAGTGGCAAAAGAAATCAACGATTAGCAGGACGTGGTGGCGCACGCTTGTAATCCCAGTACTTTGGGAGGCGGAGACCGGAGGATCTGGGTTCGCAGCCAGCCTCAGCTCTCTCTCTCCCTGTCTCTCTCTCTCCCTCTCTCTCTCCTTAGTGAGGCCCTCTGCAACTTAGTGAGACCCGGTTTCAAAATAAAGTATAAAAAATAGGGCCAGGGGCGTAGTGCAGAGGTAGAATGCCCATGCGTTCAATCCCCGGTACCGCAAAAAAAAAAAAGAAAAAAAAGAAATCAACGATTGTCTAGCTATTTAGATTAATATGTTATTGACCTAGATGATTCACATCTGAAATCTCAAGTTGACATTTTCCCTTACCTTGTGGAATTGGGAAAAATTTAATTTAAGTGAAATAAAAGGTAAATGAAGTTTATTGAGTACCAATTACAGGCAATTGCATTGTACAAACTTCATGTACAGAGAGAGATAAATTTGATGGCCAAATACAGCAATCGCTGCCCTCCGTCAGAGTGAGTCTCTTGGTGAATATAGTGGGATCAAGAGACAGTGCCCACAGCTCATTCACCAAAATCTTTTCTCAAAGATCTTCAAAACCTTCCAGCTGGAAACCCTTGTGCCCCCCCACACCAGATCTGCAGTCTTAGCATCCTTCTAGGTTCGTTTGTTCCAGAGATATAGCCACCAGTTTTTATGGAGGAATGAGTTTTCCAAACTCTCAGTGGAAAGAAAATAAAGAATGACCTGCAACTCTCCAGTTGGATTTGAGCAAATAAGGCTGCACCATGCTCCCCATGACGCGTGTGTTTGGGGAAGACATTCAGCATCCGGGGCCTACCTTGACTGTGCTCCATCAAAATCCATTCATAAAACTTGTCACCAAGAAATCCCAAATGCTCCCTAAATGGTGTGATGATCGGGATATTGGGATATTGAAAGCAAATTAGACTACTTGTTTTCTGAACCAAGAATATCCTCCCCTTTCACAACATTTTGAAGACATTATTATTTTGTTGTTATTGTTATTGTTGTAATACTGGGGATTGAACCCAGGGGTGTTCTACCTCTAAGCCACAACCCTAGCCCTATTTTTTTAATTAATTAATTAATTAATTAATTTGTTTATTTATTTATTTATTGCAGTACTGGAGAGTGAACCCAGGGGCTTCTACCTCTGAGCTACACCTCCAGCCCTATTCTTTATTCTTTATTTTAAAACAGGGTCTCACTAAGTTGTTGAGGGCCTCACTACGTTGCTGAGGTTGGCCTCAAACTTGGAATCCTCCTGTCTCGGCCTCCCAAGGTCTGGAATTACAGGCATGCACCACTACACCTGGCTCGAAGTCATTATTCTATCAATAACCTAAGTGTAAATGGAACCTTCCATATCTCCAGGTAGCTCACACATGCACAGAAAATATATTACTTTGCAACTCCCTGGATGACTATCCCTTACTGTCAATTAGTGTGCACCTTCCTTAAGGAAAACCTCAACGTGTCATGGGGACATTTACAACTCGCACAGTCTTTGATTGAAAAAAAAAAAGATCTGGATTTGGTGTGTTTCTTGAATGTCTCAGAAGCATTTTCAGATAAGATCTTCCTACTCCACTATAAACCATCTGCAGTACAGCCAGCTTTTAAAAGTGACACGCAATCATAGTCCATAGCTATTACCAGAGCGTCACAAACCCTCAACATCTCAAAACTTTTTTTTTTCTCCCCACGAAGCCACTGTATGGTTGGAAAGTTCCCAGCAACACTTTTGCCGGAGTTAAAAATCACCTAACACCCACATCAAGATAGTTTTTTTTTTCTCCTCTATGAATCGGGCTTTAAATCTTTACCTTGACTTTGAAAATGAAATGAGACAAGAGTCAATGACTCATTTGTGTATATGTGTATGAATGCTGTAGAACGGAGGGCTATGTCCAATTCAAGGAAACGTCACCATTAACCCATAGCTCCACAGTTTCCAAAGCTTTTAAATACCCGAAGAGCTCAATCCAATGGCAGAGATATTCGAAATATACACAAACATACAAGCCTTTTAGATAAACACATTTTCAGGGAGCTTTTGATGAACGTGATAAGTTACAGTCTCTACAACTACACACACTGTATTTTATTACCCTTCAGTAGACACTTATCAGCAATAAATGTTGGGTGGTTTAGGCTAGGAATCAACCCTGAGGGAAACAGAGAGAGAGAACTCTGGGACCCGCAGTTCTATAGATCAACATAAACCTGAGACTCCATTTTATTTTCATTTATTAAAAAGGTCTGTGGTCCGCTTCTGCAATTTCAACTCCATTAGCTTCCTGCCCCTTTTAAGAAAAAAAAAAAAGGCAACTGCAGATTTTATGGCCTGATTGCTGATGGCTATGCTACTGCTGTATTGGTTGTGAGTGGAGAGTCCATTATAGATACATTATCCATAAACCATGTTTCCAGTGGAGCCTGTAGCTTCCAATTTGGCTGGGGAATGAGTGGGGGGGGGCTTGGTTGAAGAGAGGTTGGGGAAAGGGTCAGGTCTCCTGGAAGCTAACTCAAGCTAACTCAAGGTAGGCACCGGTATAAATTACAGACTTTCTTCCTACTTCCACATAATTATGTCTCCAATATGCAGTGGTTGTATTTCGCTAACCAGTCACCAGATGAGCTTAGAAATCATCTCAGCAGTAGATTAGAATAGGCGTTTTCAGCCTTTCTCCCTGCCATGTATGCTCAAACAAGATATTTGTCTGCCTTTGAAACCCCCTGATTTTTGCCACACGTATTCAACAGCTGATCGCGCCCATATGTGTTTTCTTTTTCCTAGTCTCCTGTATTCTGTGATTCAACCTTTTTCAACCAAGATGCAAAAATACTTTAATGGCAATAAGATGGATGGAAATATGGTTTCATATTTTCCCTCTGTGACCCTAAATCTTTTACTTCCAAAGGGGGAGGGAATGGGGGTGGGAATTGGGGGAGGGCTAATTGACCGATATGTGTGCATGTATACTTCTATCATCCTGAAACCCATCAAGATGTATGATTACAATGCACCAATAAAAAAACATTAAAAAAAATTAAACAGGCCGGGTGTGGTGGCCCACGCTTGTAATCCCAGTACTTTGGGAGGCGGAGACCGAAGGATCCGGGTTCGCGTCTAACCTCAGCTCTCTCTCTCTCCCTGTCTCCCTCTCTCTCTCTCCCTCTCTCTCTCTCTCTCTCTCTCTCTCCCTGTCTCCCTCTCTTTCTCTCTCTCCTTAGTGAGGCCCTCTGCAACTTCGTGAGACCCGGTTTCAAAATAAAGTATAAAAAATAGGTCCAGGGGTGTAGCGCAGAGGTAGAATGCCCCTGGATTCAATCCCAGGTACCGCAAAAAAAAAAAAAAATTAAACAAAGAAAGTTTAATGTCTCTAGGGCGATTGCTTATTTTTCCTATTCAGTGACTACTATTTGTGAATCAAGACAGAAGAATAATTGGAATAATTAAAGCAATGCAATTGGCATTCATGTAACGGGAAGCCTTCTCTGAGGACAAGTCTCATTTTTTCTTGGAGTTCCAGTTCCCTTCATATCTTATGCCTGGCATATAGTAGATGACCAATAAATTGGTTAAACGGAGCTAGATTATTTTAAGTGGAATGACATGAAACTAGCCTATTTGTTCTTAAAATGGAAAAAAAAATCCTCTCCATTATTAACACAAAGACTAAGTTCACTTAGGCACAGCACAAGGATAATTTAGTTCTTTTTGGGGGGTGACTTTAATTCATATCATCCTTCTCAATCTACCACTTACCCATGTCCCCCTTTTCAGCCTGAAGTTTCTACTTTGATTTTCGGGTGTATTTTCCAGTTGGAATCAAAGGATCCCAAGATGGCTTTAGGTATCTATTCCTAAATATCTCGTTATTACCTCTGAAATCAGATAGCCTAATCTGATTTTATGACACGCTTCATCCAGTCACCAGTTAATCCTCTCTACCTGGCTGCCATTTTTGATCATTATTGCAATAACTTTGCATTATAGCAAATAAAGACCTCAGCTTAAAGTCTTTTCTTCCCCTAACTATCCTTCTAATTTTTGACAGAATACTTGACCTTCCTCCCCGGCTTTCCTAATCTACCAATTGCTTTAGAGTTTTGCCAGGTATGTCAAAACAGTAGAACACATTTAACTAAATCAGATTTTAATTTTAAAATCCGTTTGTGGCTGCATTATAGCCACGATCACCAGCTGAGAGCTGCAGTTACTGATGCATTTAATGTTGAAAAGACTTGGGACACAGAACCTCACAACCTTCCCCATCCCTTATTATCCCTGCGGTGATGGGAGACTCCACTGTCAGGTTCCGTCATCACAGACCTGTCAATCACCAGCCAGAGCTGCCCCACCAGAAGCATGGGGTACCTGTTGCCAGGCCTGCTAACAGAAGCTGTTAACAAAGATCTGCTGACCCTGTGCTCTTTAAAGATGTTTTAAATTCCATCCTTTGATGCCCTTTGCCCTGAACCAGGAAGGTATCAGCTCCTTATCTAAAGATGCTGGGCCACAACAGGCAGCTCAATGACTATGGAATTATTCGGTCTTGCTGGAGATATATATATTGAGCACATGATTTTGCAATTAAAAAAATTCCCACAAAGCATCATCTTCCTTGCTCACACCAGCTTCCCCAAATGTGCTACATTCCCTGGTCATCTTTCTGACCGCAAAAAAAGAAAGAAAGAAAAAAACAAGATATTCCATATGGCCTTTCTTGGGACAGTCTCTTACAAAGTGGTAAAGGTTCAAAGAGATGGATTTCGCTGTAAGAAGCTACTACCTTTTTATCTAGTGCCGATGACTATAACATAGTAAGTTACCAGCATTCAAGAAACTAGTAAAGCATTTTCAAAATGGGAGGCCCTAGAAGCGTTACTGTCTGTCGTCACGTCGCCCCTCCATCAGACCACAAAACCAGGCAGTAAAAGCTGGGAGGCTGTGGTTCTCTCCTGACCAAGGGAGATGAGAAAACAGACGGAGCGATTATGTGTTTTTGCTTCTTTTTAGGGAACTTCTCATGAAGTCAGCCTTTCCCCGCTCAGCCCCACATCTGACTACTGCTCAGCAGTTGTTCTGTCTTCTCGAGGTCTCATGTGCTTTGTCACGGACACCAGACCCTTAGCTGTGGCTAAGCCTTCTTTGCCAATCCCCTCCCATCCACTCTTCTAAAAGGAGAGTCACTTCAGGGTGGGGTGCACGTACACTTGTGAGATGGAGTTCTTTCCTCTTGGCAGATAAGTGGGATGATCCCAGTAAGACATATAAGTCACATGACCATCTCATTTTCAACACCATGATTAGCATCACCCATCATCTCTTAAAATTTCCTTCCAAGAATATTCCTTGGGGAAATAAAATGGCTAAGATTTTTTGCACGATTACCACCCTTGGATATTGCTTTTGCACAATCACAGAACCTCAGGTTTGAAAGTGATCCTTCTTGGCAGTGTCCCGTTAGTCCAGAGCTCAGATTGTAGTGGTTGAACAGACACAAAGCCTTTCTGAGCAGGCAAACAATTAGGGAGTTGGAAATTACCTTAGACACTATCTTCCAATGACTTCATTTGCCACATAAAGGAATTGGGTCTCAATGAGGTTTGATGACTTTGCTGAAGTTCACCCAGCTGATTAAGTGCAGACAGAGAGCCATCAAACTTAGGTCGGCTGACTCCCATCCGTCAAGAGTATCTTCTGACGTGCAACCTCAATAATTCTCAGCACGTTGTCCTACAAGGATGAGCAACACACTGATCACTCACGTAAGCATTATTTATGTCTGCAATAGCATCAGCTTTCTGGTGATATTTTGCTTCAAAAAATTAGCTTGAATTGCATGCAGATTAATCTCCCTCAAATGGAAGATAGCCTAGGTGCATGTTCCCTGGTAAGAGAGATTTGGAAATGGAAATAGTACATTCAATTCACGGGGTGGATAATCTTGGTGCTTTCATTCACAATGCAGTTCTGGTTTTTCAGTTACCTCTCCTTGTTTGTTGATGGGTTTTCACTGAAGAAACACGGACACATGTTCTTTGTAGAAAACGGGGGAAATGTGTAGGAGATTAAAATACAAACACAAGTCGATGAAAAAAAGACCCAGGCATCCGACTTCAACATCCCTCTGGGTTCCCTGGCAATACCCCTGCCATCCCAATTGCTTAGCACATAATTAGCCTGGATATTGGAAGCCCGTGTTTGTAGATCTCACTTACCACATTTCCTGTATATTACTAAACATTTCAAACTGAGACGGAGAGAAAGCAGGAGAAAGTGATTTCCACGGGCAAAAAGCTCAGGTTTCTTCTGTCTTGTAAAACAAAAGAGGGAAAATAATTGTAAATTACGCCTATGATGACTTCTTTTCTTGAACCACCCCACTCCTTTCTCATCCTACTTTAAATAAAACCCAATGATGCGAAATGTCGCTTGGCTTCTGACTCTGCAGCCCATCAGCTTGCAATGGAAATGTTTTTTTATTTTTATTTTATTTTTTCTAAATGGCTACATATTAAAAGAGAGCCAGTCTTTGCCAGCTTTGGATAAAAGGCTATTTATTTTCAACCAATTTGATAGCTGCAGTTTTCAGTAATTGAATTTTCTGTGGTCAGAAAAGCAGTAATCTTAGAAACCAAATAAATATTTTTTAATAAAATGGAACACTGAGAAACCCTATAATAATGTCAAAAATGTAGCCACTTATGGATGGATAAATATTTTAAGAAATTTACATTTCACCCAAAGCTGTATGCTTCTAGCTTCCCTGGAGATTTTGAAGAGCGTAACATTTTGCTTTGGGAATGGAACAATGTGGAGCTTAGATGAAATATACATGCCCTATAGAAGCCGTTCTGCTTGTTAGGGTCTTGCGAGCTGTAGCTTTATCAATGCCTCTACTGAATTGTCTACATCAAAGTTTCTCTCTCTTGGAGCTACTGATATTTTGAGCCAGATACTTATTTGTGGCAGGGGTTGTCCTGTGCATTGTAGAATGTTTAGCAGTATCTCTGGTCTCCATCCACCAGATATTAGTACCAAGTTCCTTCCTCCCAGTCCTGACAACCAACATGTGGCCAGACATGGCCAAGTGTCCCTTGGTCTAGGGGCAGCGATAGTGAACTTTATGTGTCAACTTGACTGAGTTAAGGGACTCTCAGGCAGCTGGTAAAACATCATTTCTGGGTCTATCTGTGAGGATGTTTCCAGAAGAGGACAGCATTTGAATAGTGGAACTAATGATCTGTCCTCATCCATGGGGTTCAGCTTCATCCAACACATTGAAGGTTAGCTTGAGGAGAACAAATGGCAGTCCTACTGATTTCCGGACTTAAACCAGCAGTTTCTCAACCATCACCAGCTCTCCGGCCTTCAGACTCAGACGGAATTAGATCAGTGGCTTTATTGATTCTCTAGCTTGCAGGCACCATATGGTGGACTTCTTGACTCCCATGATCATGTGAGCCAATCTCCATAATATGGGTCCTCTTATATATCTATATTTATATCCTACTATTTCTGTCTCTCTGGAGAACTTTCATCTGGGTGCAAAGTCACCCCTGACATAGAACCAGTAGTCTAGTGACGGGCTTAAGTTTGGTACATTTATTCTGGTGATTTTATAAATGTCTGGAACATTGGTTCCTTACATTAGTTTATCATGTAGTGGCTGATATTATTTTGAATGTGAGCAAAAGTCCCTCATAAGACTCTGAAGAACTGTGTAGAATAAAGCAATTTAAATAGATTTCTAAGCATGAGTTTGTGGAGAAATAAAGACCTAAATAAAAGAGGTCTTACATTGGTCCTAAGCTCATTCTCAATTTCTCTTTTAAATCCTTGATTGTTAGATACATCTGTTTGAATATATAAACATAAATTAAGTTAAACTCTTAATATCAAAATACTCATTGTTTTCATAACCCTTTATACATGTTTCACCTCCAACATTCTGACTTTTGTATATGGTACAATATGACAGTCAATGAATTATATGAGTGTATATGATAGCCGATTAATGGGAAGGAATCAACAGGTATAATAAGAGTAGTCACATTTCAGCACAACGACAAAAATTTCATATGAGAAGCGAGAAACTACTGGTAGATATGATATGGATTTTTGGACCGTAACATATAGAGTGATGTCATGAGAGGAGAAGAATTTCTACTTCTCCCCAGTTAGAGAGCAATGATGTAACGTATCAGGAACATGAAGATACCAAATTCAGAATAACCAAAATGTCTGAGTTTGAAAACAGATATATTCGTGTTGACACCAACTCACAACTCCATTTCTACCCATCCTATTGATTGGAGAGGTGAGATTTAGAATGCTTAAGGAAATATCTTCTGTGTTTCCAATGGAACTGAAGACAAAGCACTTGTGCTTCTTATTTGCATAATGGGACTGACCTCCATAGCAGGGCAAATAGTACAGAGACGGCGCAGCACATTCCAGTTAAGGCCTTAGGATCTGGGGTCAGATCACTTGTTTAAAATACTTCTCTAATTACTTCACAGTGGTGGGATCATGTCACATTAAACTTGCATAGACTCAGCTTTCACATCCCTAAATCCGTGATAGTCGCTGGACCCATTTGCTGTTAGAAACAATTTTAGAAAGATCCATCCTTTGACTAACATCTGGCCAACGGCTCCTCCTTCCCACAACCTCCCCAGCCTTTGGTCACCTCCATTTGCCTCTAATTCTGTGAGATCACATGAGATTTCACATATGAGTCAGATGGCTTTCTTTGCGTGGCTTGTTTCACTTAACATAATATCCTTCAGGTTTATCTGTTTTGTTACAAATGACAGGATTTTCTTCCTTTCATGGCTGAATAGTATTCCAATGTGTATATCTATTACATTTTCTTTATCCCTTCATGCACTGATGGAGATGTAGGTTGATTCCGTGTCTAAGTGTCTAAGCTATGATGAGTAGTGTTGCAATAGGAGGAACAAGTTTAAGAGATCTACTGTGCAGCACGGTGACTGTAGTTACTGACAACATATTTCATTCTTGGAAAATTCCAAGTGTGTGGATGTTATATTGTTTTATCACAAAACCGATGATGGTATGAGGCAATTTGCATGCTAATTAGCTAGATTTAGTCATTCCACAATGTATATACACTTCAAAATATCACATCATACACATCAAATACATATACTTTTTTTCCATCAATTTTAAAGTTAAACATGGTGTGGTACTTTTCTATTGTTCCTTGGGAAATGCTTCCTTTACTCATTTCAGTGTACCAGCTCTAATAACTATTGCATCTTATGAAAGGCTACATGTCATTGTATAGGTAGAATCATATCAGTCTAGTTCAGGCAATTTTATATTTTAGTGCAATATTGTGTTTTTCTTTTTTTTTTTTTTTTGAAGTACCGGGGATTGACCCCAGGGGCATTCTACCTCCGCGCTACACCCCCGGCCCAATTTTTTATACTTTTTTTTGAAACCAGGTCTCACAAAGTTGCGGAGGGCCTCACTAAGTAGAGAGAGAGAGAGAGAGA
>PVJS01023402.1:0-29630 GCA_004027185.1 Glis glis | reverse complement strand
ATCTCCATAGTGGTTGAACTAGCTTGCAATCCCACCAACAGTGTAGAAGAGACCCAGTTTCCCCACATCCTCGCCAACATTTGTTGTTGTTTGACTTCTTAATGATTGCCATTCTTATTGGGGTCAGATGAAATCTTAGAGTAGTTTTGATTTGCATCTCCCTGATTGCTAATGATGTTGAACATTTTTTCATGTATTTTTTCTTGTTTTTTGTTCATTTCTATCCTTATCTTTATGATCATGTTAAGTTGATATTTCAAGATAACCTGCTATTACCCAAAAGATGTTTTTTATAAGCCTCATGGTAGTCAGAAAGCAAAAATCTATAATAAACAAACCAAAAATAGTAAGCAAGAATCAAAACACAGTCCTGTAGTAAATCATTGTAAGAGAGAGAGAAAGGAACTAAAATAAAAGTAGAAAACAAGTTGCATAATAGTGTATAAGGTCTTACCTATCAATAATTACCTTGACTATAAATGAATGAAATTATTCAATTAAAAGAAAAAGAGTTGGGCCGGGCGTGGTGGCGCACGCTTGTAATCTCAGTACTTTGAGAGGCGGAGACCGGAGGATCCAGGTTTGCGGCTAGCCTCAGCTCTATCTCTCTCTCTCTCTCTCTTTCTCTCTCTCTCCCTCTCTCTCTCTCTCTCTCTCTCTCTCTCTCTCTACCTAGTGAGGCCCTCCGCAATTTTGTGAGACCCGATTTCAAAAAAAAGTATAAAAAAATAGGGCCGGGGGTGTAGCGCAGAGGTAGAACGCCCCTGGGTTCAATCCCCGGTACCGCAAAAAAAAAAAAAAGAGTTAATGAATGGGTTAAAAACAACTCTCAACAACATGTGACCTGTAAGAAACTCACCTCATCTCTAAGAAAATACAGAGACTAAAAGTGAAATGGAATAAGATATTTTATAGAATCCAAAAGAAGGAAAGATTAGTCTTAAATAAAATAGACCTAACATACATCTACAAAACATTTCATCCAACAGCTGCTGAATCCACATTTTTTCTTATCAGCATATGGAACATTCTCCAGAATAGATCATATGCTAGTCCACAAAACAAGTCTCAACAAATTTTTTAAATTTAAAATCTTATCAAGTATTTTTTATGACCACTATGCAATAAACTAGAAATACATAATAAGATATACTTTAGAAACTATAAAAATGCATGAAAATTAAATAAGTTACTTTAGAACAACCAATGGATCAGGAAGAAATCAAGAAGGAAATTTAAAAATTACTTGAAACAAATGAAAATAGAAACTTAACATACTAAAACCTATGGGATAGAGCAAAAACAGTACTAAGAGGTAAGTTTATAGCAATCAATGCCCATATTTTTTACAAAGTAAAAATATCTCAAATAAACAACCTATTGCTACATTTCAATGGGCTATAAAAATAAGAAAAAAAAACCAAATTAGTAGAAAGAAATAATAAAGATCAGAGAAGAAATAAAATAGAAACTTAAAATGTAAATAAAAGATCAATAAAATAAAGAAATGTTTCTTCAAAAAGATAAACAAAATAAACCCTTAATTAGACTAAGAAAAAGAAAGAAACACTCAAAATCAGAAGTTAAAAGGGAGATATTACAACTGCCACCACTGTGATATAAAAGACCATTAGTGATTATTATAAATAACCATATGTCAACAAATTTGGTAACCTGGAAGAAATTCTTAGACATATAACTTACCAGGATTTAATCAGAAAGAAGTGGAAAACCTGAAAAGATCAATAGCAAGTAACAAGATTGACTTCTCAAGTAAAAGCATTCCATAGAAAAGTCCAGGACAAGATGGTTTCACTGCTGAATTTAACCAAACATTTAAAGAAGAATTAATAGCAATTATTCTAAGTTACTCCAAAAAAATAGAATAGGGAAGAATTTTTTCCAAACACATTCTATGAAGCTAACATTATCCTGACACCTAAACCAGAAAAGACACAACTAAAAAATAAAACTACATACTAATATTCTTAATGGACATAAACAAGGAAATCGCGACAAAATACTAGCAAATCAAATGCAACAGCACATTAAAAATAATTGCCATGATCGAGTGGGATTCATATCAAGGATGCAAGGATGGTTCAATATATGCAAATCAATAAACATAAAAAGAATGAATAAAAACTAAATAATCATCCTAGATGCAGAAAAAGTAAGACTTGTACATGATGAAAACACTGAACCGATTAGGCATAGAAGAAACATACCTCAACATAATAAAGGGCATTTACAATGATCTAATAATTAACATTACATTGAATGAGGAAAAGCTGAAAGCTTTCTCTCTAAGATCTGGAACAAGACAAGGATGCCCATTTCCACTACTTTTATTCAATGTAGTTCTGGAAGTTTTATCCAGAGCAATCAATTAAGAAAAAGAAATAAAAGGCATCTAAATTATAAAATAAATTGTCAAATTGTCACTGTGATGACATATTACATATAACCTCCCAAATAAACCTCCACCAAAAACCTAATAGAACTAATAAATGAATTCAAGAAAGTTGCAATATATAAAATCAGCATCCAAAAATCAGTAGCTTTGCTATCTGCCAATAGTGAATTATGTAAAATATAAATCAAGAAATTAATTCCATTTACAAGTACTGTATAGAAGTACATGACCTAGTAATAAATTTAACCAAAGTGAAAGATCTTTACAATAAAAATTATAAAATATTCATAAAAGAAACTGAAGAGTATACAAGAAAGTGGAAACACAAACCCATGTTCATAGATTGGAAGAATCAATATTGCTAAAATTTTATATTATCTCAAATGATTTGTAGATTCAAAGCAATCCCTATAAAAATACCAATGATATTCTTCACAGAACTAGAAAAACCAATTTCTAGATTTACCTAGAAACACACACACACACACACACACACACACAAATACCTCAGGTAAAGCCATCTTTATCAAAAATAACAAAGCAGGAAACATTACACTACCTAACCTTAAAATGTGCTACAAAGCTATAGTAATCAAAACACCATGGTATTATCATAAAATACAGACAGACAAATGGAACAAAATAGAGAGCCTAGAAGTCAACCCACACATCTACAATCAACTGATTTTTTCACAAAGGTGCTAAGAATACACACTAGAGAAGGAATAGTCTTTTCAATAAATGATGTGGGAATGTTGGATATCCATATGCAGAAGAATACAGTTAGACTCCTATCTCTTACCATTTACAAAAATCAATTCAAAATGGATTAATGACCTAAATGTAAAATCTGAAACTATTAAAAGAAAACATTACGGAAAGCTTCAGGACATTGGAATAGGCACGGATTTTTTTGGAGAAGATCTCAAAAGCACAGGAAACAAAGGCAAATATAGACTAAAGGGATTGCATCAAACTAACAAGTATCTGTATAATAAAGAAACAATCAACAGAAGAGACAATGCATAGGATGGCATAAAGTACTTATAATTTATACATCTGTAAGAGATTAATTACCAGTGTGTATATGGAGCTCAGTAGTAAACAACAACAAAAAGTAATACGATTAAAAAATAGGTAATTGATCTAAATAGACACTTCTTAAAAGACAAACAAATGGCCAACAGGCATATGAAAAAAAGCTCAATATCAGTAATCATCAGGGAAACGTCAACCAAAACCCCAGTGAGATATCAGACCCCAGTTAGAATGGCTATTATCAAAGACTAAAGATAACAATGTGCTGGTAAGATGGTAGAAAAAAAGGAACACTTGCACACTCTTGGTAGGAACATAAATTAGTACAGCCATTATGGTAAACATTATGGAGATTCCTCGAAAAATTAAAAATAGAACTGCCAATCCAACAATCCCACTACTGGATATATATCCAAAGGAAAGGAAGTCAGTATGTCAACAAGATATTCACACTTCCATGTTTATTGCAGCACTATTCACACTTAGAAATGGAAGAGACCGAAGTGTTCAACAACTGGTGAATGGATGAAAAACAAAATGGGGTACATATAGAGAATATAGCCTTAAAAATTGAAATCCTGTTATTTGTAGCAACATGGGTGAAACTGGAGATTATATTAAGTGAAATAAGCCAGGCATAGAAAGAAAACAGCACATGATCTTACTCATATGTAGAATATAAAGTCGTTGATATCATAGAAATTGAGAGTAGAATATTGGTTACCAGAGGCTGAGGAGAGTAGGGGGATAGAGATGGATAGAGAAAGACTGATCAATAAGAGAAGAGCAGGAACAAGAAGTCCTGGTGTAGCCGGGTGCTGTGGCGCACATCTATAATGCCATAATGGGAGAATGAGAGAGGAGGATCACAGGTATGAGGCCTGCCACAGCAACTTAACAAGACCCTCAGTAACTTAGAGACCCTATTTCAAATTTTTTAAAAAATAATAAAATAGGCCGGGCGTGGTGGCGCACGCTTGTAATCCCAGTACTTTGGGAGGCAGAGACCGGAGGATCCGGGTTCACGCCAGCCTCAGCACTCTCTCTCCCTGTCTCTCTGTCTCTCTGTCTCTGTCTCTCTCTCTCTCCTTATTGAGGCCCTCCGCAACTTTGTGAGACCCGGTTTCAAAAATAAAGTATAAAAAAATAGGGCCAGGGGCGTAGCGCCAAGGTAGAGCGCCCCTGCGTTCAATCCCCAGTACCGCAAAAAAATATATATATAAAATAAATAAATAATAATAAAATAGGGCTGGGGTGTGTGGCTTGGAAGTAGAAATTCTTTGAGTTCAACCCCAGTACCAAAAAAAAAAGAAGTTCTGGTTTGCTATTGTACATTAGGGTAACAATAAGTAATAATTTATTGTATACTTTGAAAGCTACAAGAAATAATTTTAAATGGTTTCACCATAAAGAAATGAATTGAATGACAAATGAGATCAAGAAAATGCAAAACTAAAAATATAGTATATGTATGGTCATAGCAAACTTGTCTAATGAATGAATACTATATATCAGAAATATATTCAATACCTACTCTCTCAGGTTCTTTAGATATACTTAATCTTCACAATAACTCTGAAAGTTTGGTATTCTCTCAACTTTGTAAGTGAAAAAACTGAGACTTGGAATTGGTGTAATTTGCCCCATGCCACACAATTGCTAGTTTTAAGAACTCATAGAAAAAGCATCCTACCAACTCATTTCTAATGCATAGGGACTGCAATGCTCCCAGGTGCAGAGCTTGCCATCAACATCCACACTCTGAGGAGGTAAAAGATGACCTGCTATGGAAATTTCTGTAAGATTGTCTTTTTCCATCTCTCAAGCACCTCTTCTTTTTTTTTGTTTGCTTTATTTAAACTACTTTATTGAGGTATGATTGACATTACAAAAAGCTGTACTTATTTGATATATATATAACTTGATGAGTTTGAAGATAAGTATACATCTACAAGACCATCAGCACCATCTATGATATAAACCTCTCCATTAGCTACAAAAAGTTTTACATTTTCTTTTTGAATTCTAACTTTTTTGGGGGGGTACGGGGGATTGAATCCAGGACATTCTACCTATGGCACCTCTTCTAATCATATAAACTTCCCCGGGCCTCATCAAGTCTGGGGTAGACAGGATGCCGTATTTACATAGGTGCTTTATACTAGTGGCTAATTGCACTTTCCAGTTCCCTCAAAGCCTAGCCTAAATTTTTCTTGGATTATCAGTCTCACCATACTCAGAACTAGATCCTTGTCCAGTGCCACCCATGTTCTCTTGTCCTTGACTTATCTCAGAATACCATTCTGCTAGAAATAGTCGCCTTCCACTCTTAGCCACTGGTCAGTGAATATCAGTTAATACCACCATGACACCAGGGATAGTGTGAAGTGGAATTAAGGTTTTAGGGGCTGGGGGAAAATGATTATTTTTCCCACTCTGTTTTATAGTTTATACTCCCATATCCAAATTAGTGGATTTATTCCTAGAATGTCAAAACACCCCTCATGGCACCATGCCTTTAGATTCTGGCTCTTAATTCCTCTCTAGTAAGACTTAAAATTAGTGCATAGGCTTAACATGGAACCAATTCCCATCTCCCCCATCTCTATACTCAGCAATTTCCCATACTGTTGTCAAGGCTCTCCCCTCTTCCTTCTGAGTTTAATACATACACACATAATCTTACATACATATATACCTGCTCAAATTTCTAGATTGATTACCAGCACAGCATAAATAAAAGAAGTTTAAATTGAAATTTCAGATCATTAATATCCTTCTTCTTTTCTAGAACTGTATAGCCTCTACTGATCCATCAATACCTCTATGAAGTTTTTCCTCATATCCCCCAAGCATAGTTGTCCCTGTGTCCTTTGACATTATCCATGATCTTCATATCATCTTTAATTTTAATGACTTGCTTAAGTATCCATTTCCTTTTATTGATTCTGAGCTCCTGGAAAGTATAGATCATTTTTTACTCAACTTACACAGTGCTAGTAAGCTTGATCCAAGTGTAGTTCTTGGATTAATAAAATTAATGAATGAAGTAATTTATTATAGAAGACACACATAAAATTTTGACTTGATATTCTACTTTAAAATCTTTGCTTAAAAGACTGCAATTTTGGTGATGACTCCTCACCAGGACCTCAGAGTGAGCTTCAGCTCAATATAACTTAAATGAGTTCAACTCTTTTTAGAAACATCTATTGAGTGACTATGTGGCAGAGAATATTAGTATAAGAGTCAGAAACAAAAAATATGAACATAAACATGCTCATAAAAGGAGTGAAAATTTATTATTGAAGAAGATTTCTCAAAAAAATGGTATCTAAAGCTATGATTAAAGTGGGAAGGATGGGTATTCTAAGTTAGGAAATAACTGGAGCAAAACTCAAAGGTTAATGACTATATGGAGTAGCCAAGAAACAACACAGACAAAAATAACTGCTATTTAGGATATGTGACTGATGTATGAAAGAAAAAAGGTGGCCTACAAAATGATAGATATGGAATAAAGGACAATTGTAGAGGACACTGATTAAATTGTTTCATTTATATGAGAAAGGGCAAATTTTTTGAGGAAAATGACTCAATTTTTCAGCAAGGTAACATAGTAATATGTATAAATTCACAATTTACAGGGATTGGATGTACTTTTAAGAGACATCAACTACTAATGCCATGTTCTCTTATTGGTCTCTGTAATTCATGTATGCAGTTCTTAGATGGAACTAAAATTGTACTGGTTAAATGGGGCTCTACTTTGGGATCTCCCAGGCTATTTGGCCGCTGTTGTGCTATCAGATTAGGGTTGATCCAAAGCTTGTGTAATCCTTGGAGGGTCAACAGCATTCCCAGCCTCTTTGAAGTAAGCAAGGGCTCTGTCAAAGGGAGCATTCTATGACAGACTAATTATATAGACAAGGTAACAAGACCTTCACTATCTCCTTAGTGCAGATGACAGCCTGCAACCTGATGAAAGTGGTCACTGCTTGAGACTGATCCTTAGAGAACAGGGCCTCATGGAAGGATTAACTCGCTCATTATTTTAAAAAGTTCCAGTCTAATGACTTTAACTTAGTGATATTAACTTTGTCCTATCTTCAATAAAACTCTAAAGTGCTATTAAAAAAGAGCATTTTCAACCATCCTTCTCATCCTCAGGATGTGTGTACTGAGGACAAATACAATATTAGCAACTCTTCCCTTGAGATGTGTCCTGTATTTACTCCTCTTGCTCAAGGCAGCCAATATCACAAAAGAGTCTCTACTGTCTTCTTTCCTTCAAGATCCATTTTCAAAGTTGATTAATTATTAAATATTGGCCCAACTGTTTTGTTCATCTCTTCCGGAGAATAGCCAGGTCTTGGTAACCAATTAACTAGTTCATGTGCTAAAAATAATTTATTCTAAATCAAATTATTGAGGTTCTAACTTTATCTCCTGAAAGAGAAAAAATTGAATAAAATTCTTTATGAAAACTCAGCGTTTGATACCTGCTCTTCTTTACTTTTCTTCATGAGCAAATGACCATGACTAGAATTATAATAAAAGTCTATATCTGAGTTAGTCTATGAATCTGGATCATAATTCATAAACTTTGGCTGAGTGACTAGGAAACAGAAGAAAGAAAAATACAGGGTCCCTATGGATGTGCAAATTTAAAGCTAGAGAGATTGGTCAAGATTCACAGTAATTATGAAAGTAAGTTGAATATGAAATTTCTGAACAAGACTGCCAAAAGATAAGTACCTGAACTGAGCCTCTATAATAGAGGGCTCAGCAGAGAATGAGGACAACAGAAAGAAGCTGAAAGATGAAAGAAACAAACCAGAAGAATGTTGAGAGTTCTATAAAGGGGATTATCAGTATCACATGTTAGAGGATCCTCCAATATGAGCACTATAAGGAACAATTTACTTTTAGCAGAACTGGGATACTTTGCTACTCATGGTCAGCTCATAATCATGATGCAAGAGCCATAATTTCTGCTTGTGGTCAACCACTACCTGCTTGTTTTATAAAATTATCCTTATAGTCACCTCTAAATCCAATCAGCAATATCCTTATTAGTACATCTCTAGTAGCATCATGATTAGTTTGTTGAACATCTCTATTAAGTTAAATATGATGTGTATTATGTTATTTTCCCTGTCAATGACTTACTCAAATAACAGTGAGATGGGGAGAGAAGAACAAGGACAGTATCACTTACAAATGATGTATCTTAAATATGCAGGTATTCAAAAAATATTTGCTGGAAAAAGGGGAGATGGCCCCCCAAAAAATCTCTAACAGGGACACTGAATTTTTTTTAATCAGTAGCTATTTTACTCACAAATTACCCATTTCTCCATTTCTTCTATATCCTCTATGCAATCTCTTGTTTGCCCAAGTTTTTCCATGTAAAATTAGAAATCTCAAGACAAACTTTAAAAAACCCTCTTGTATTAGTGGAAGTATAAAACAAACTTAGCTGCCTGTGTGATTGTTCGGTTTGGGCTAGCAAGGTCACTGAGACAGACTAGGTCTTGCTTCGGTTGGCACCAGCTGAGCAGGCAAACATAAAGTATAGGTGAGAATAGATCAGTGTTGTGCAAAATCCCAGGAGACAAGTAGCCGGATGGCTCTGCCATGCCAGATGACCAGCCTCAGACATAATTCTAACTATGTTTTTCAGCCTTCCCCAGAGACACTGAGATCAATGTTCCATGGACAAGCACACTGAACTGTCATTAGAGCAGATGGAAGCCAGAGTTGCCATCCTCTCCAGCCTTCCATTAAAGTTATTCTTTGTTTTAGTTAAACCTAAAACTCTGCCTTGTCTTTTTCTCCTGTCCAAGCCATATCTGATTTCTAGGGGGAAAAAAAGGTAAATTGGAGGGAATTCAAGACGGCAGATTAAAAGGTACTTAACACTTGCCTACTTTTCCATGAGACAGAACCAAAACCACAGTGCTGGGGATTAAGCCCAGGACCTCACACACATTAGGTGGGTACTCTGCCACTAAGCTACACCCCAGCCAAGAGGAAGTACACCTAACTCTAGCCACAACCTAATCTCACTCAAACCTAGTCAGATATTTCAACTTAAAGAATGGCTGGGGGAGTAGTGGTAGATGCCTATAATTCCAGTACTTGGGAGGCTGAAACATGAGGATCGCATGTTCAAGGTAAGCCTCAGCAACTTAGCAATTTAGTTAGACCTTGTTTCCAAACAAAATAGAGATAAGGGTATATTTCGGAGGTAGAATGTCCCTGGGTTCAATCCCAGGACCACAAAAGCAAAAAAAAAAAATTTTAAAAGAAAGAAAATAAAAGAGTATCTCAGACAAAGCCCCTACCCAATAGACCATTCCCAAGTGGGCATAGCTAGGGGTCCTGAGGTCCTGCTTCTGGTTAGTCACCCTGACAGTAACAGCAGAGAGAAATAATACAACAATTGTAGACACCATACCTATGTGTGTCCTCAGCATTGGTCACCCCCATATCCAATCAGATTGCACGTCACTGACAAGACTGGATGTGAGTGACACAGAGAGGAAGCTATGATCTTGACTCTTGCCTCTCCATGTAAAACACCAGTAGTAGCACCAGTGTCTAAGCAGCGGTCAGGCCCTCCACCACTATTGGAACAGGCAGAACTGGAATTGCTTTCAAGAAACAGAGCCATGATCAGCAATGCCCATGGAAACATTCATCATAGATAAAGTTCACTAATCCCATTATTGTAGGAGTAACCACAGAGGGTGCATTTCACATACACTGCTGACTATACTACAAATGTCTGAACTACAGAGGACCCCCACTCTTATGAGATGGACGGAGACAGTGGGTCTCTTGGATTCTGATATGGTATGCATTGTGTCAAATCTAAGTAATCACAGCCAAAGAAGCCACAGGGAGATTAACCTATAAATTCCAATTGGAATTAAACTCAACACTACAACAAACTGATGCCACAAAACACATTGTCAAGACAAAGACACTTATTAATAAGGCCCTCACATAAATGTAGAAGAGATATACATCTCAACAGCTGCACAAATACCAACACAGAAATAAAAGAAATATGAAAAAAGCTAAGTGGCAAATCTCAAATTTTTAATTCTATAATAATAGTTTTCAAAGATATCAAATTAACTGAAATGCCAGATAAATTCAAAAGAATTTTTTTAAGCTCAATAAATTCCAGGATAATACAGATAAACACTTGAATGACTAAAGGAAGAAAATGTGGAATATCAAACAGAAATTCAGTAAAGAGAAAATTTGAAAAAGAAACCAACACAAATCTTGCAAATGAAAAGCTCAAGAAATAAGATTTTAAAAACTCAGTTGAAAGTCTAACCAATTAACTAGATCAAGTGAAGAAATAATATCAGCAAAGACAAATCTGAAAAAAATATTACATTCAGAAAAATAAGAGAGACAGAATGGCAGCGGTGATGGTGGCTGCAGTGGCACCATCTTGGCAGGATGGTGCAGGCAGCTGCCAGAGTTGCAGCTTCCACATGGCACCAACAAAGACACCAGAAACCTGTTGTAAATCTAGCAGCTGCAGATCAACAGTGATGAAAGCAAGCAGCAACTCCCTACATACTAGACAGAGAGAAGCAGCAGCAGTGCAATCTTGGTCGAACCGCACTGGTGGCTACCAGCATTGCAGCTTCTGTAGGCCACCAAAAAAGAAGCCAGTGACCTGTTGTAAGCCAGCAACTGCAGAAGATCAGCGACAGAAGCAAGCAGCAATTCGCTCAACACTCAGCAGAGAACCGAGTGCCCGGAAGCCTGACCAAAACCTGCAGCAGCATGGCTGAGCCTACCCCCTCCCTCAAAGATGAAGAGCAGCGCTCAACCAGACCGTAAGTTAACGAGCCACCCCAGGGGGAGAACACCCAGCACAGCCACAAGGACTCATATAGCAATCAATAGACTCGCAGGGTCTGAGACTTTGCAGATCACCCCCGTGGAGGTGGGAGTGGGGTCTGCTGTGGGACACAGTAGACACATGGATAAGCAGACAGCCCCTGGTGACATGCAGGCAGGACAGACCTGCAGCTCGCAGGTCTCAGCACCCTTGCAGGGTTCCCAGGGATTGCCACAGGACACACAGTCATGGAACCTGGGGAAAAATTAGACCAACCCGCCCTCTCGGTGGAAAATGTGGAGTTCATTGTTTGCATAGAGTTGGGTCAAAGGGACATCTGCTGCATCTGTAGGCAAAGAGATACACAAGCCTAGGGCCCCCCAATGGCAGCACCAGGCATTTATGTAGCCAGAGAGAGAGGTAGGAACAGCCCAATAGGAGAACATGGAGTCCCATTTTTGCAGTGAGAGGGGCAACAGCAGCACTGGGCACCTGCATAGGCAGTGAGAGGCACCAGGCAAGGGTCTCAATCACTGAAAGAGACCAAGAATTAAGCCTGAAAATGGATATTATACCAATAAAGTGAGAATAACCATTCAGTAAAGGCTATTCACCTTTAGGGCTCACCTAGTAGCAAATATATACCTCCAGAATAAGATACTATAAAGGGAGAGAGATTAGACATAGGAAACATACAGAGTGAGAGATAGCTACCAAAAACAACAAAGAAATTAACTTAAGAAACTTGAAATCATGAGAAGGAAGAATAGCAAAGAAACAATGAGCTCCCACAACTCCATAACAATAGAACCCACCAACACAAAAGTGCAAAGACTGCCAGAGGACAATTCCGAATTTTAATAGTAGAAATGATACAGGATTTTCGAAAGAATTCAGAGAGAGCCTGAAACAAATGAAGGATCAAATAAAGAATCTGACACCCTGAACAGGAATCAAAAAGAAGCTCTGAAGGAAGAGAAGGATGCAATAATTGAAATGAAGGCATCAATACAAACTATCAAAAATAGACTAGACCACAAGGAAAACAGAATCTCACTCTTAGAAAATGACCTCTCCAAAAAATGAACGCAGAGTATATAATTTAGAAAAAATAATTCGATAGCATGAATTGGCCATTGAAGAGATCTCAGCCAATCTTAAAGAGCAAACCTAAGAATAATAGGCATAGAAGAGGGAATAGAAGCTGAAACCAAAGGAATCAATAATCCTTTCAGAGAAGTAATATTAGAAAATTATCCAAACATAGAAAAAGAGGTTGACACACAGGTACAGGAAACATATAGAAACCTCTAATAGACAAGATCAGAGAAGAGGTTCACCATGCCACATAATAATCAAATTGACTAATGTAGAGGCCAAGGAAAGAATCTTAAAGGCAACAAGAGTAAAAGACAATTAACATTCAGAGGCAAACCAATAAGAATCACTTCTGACTTTCCAAACCAACTCATGAAAGCCAGGAGGACCTAGAGCGACATATTCCAGACTCTGAAAGAAAACAACTTCCAGCCAAGATTTATCTACCCAGCAAAGATATCTATCAAATTTGACAGGGAAATAAAAACCTTCCACGACAAACAGAAGCTAAAAGACTTTATGTCTTCCAAACCAGCACTAGAGAAAATACTCAAAGAGATAATTACAAAGAATAAATAATGAAGAAATGCCAGAACCAGAGAAACAATGATTACTATCAAACAAACAACTAGGCAAAGAACAAACACTATCTAAAACAAAAATTAAAACTCAAAATGTTAGGAATTAAATCTCATCTCTCAGTAATCACGCTGAATATAAATGGCCTCAACTCCCCGATCAAAAGACCATAAGGTGGAAAAATGGATTAAAAATCACAATTCATCTATATGTTGCCTGCAAGAAACACACCTTACAAGTAAAGATATGCACAAACTAAAGATGAAGGGATGGAGCAAGGTAATCCACACTAACAGAAATCGAAAACAAGCAAGAATAGCAACAAATTAGACTTAAAAACTAAACTTATCAGAAGAGACAAAGAAGGTTATTTCTTACTGGTGAAAGAACAATCCAGCAAGACGATATAACAATAGTCAACATTTATGCCCCAAACATAGCTGCAACCACTTTCATAGAAGAACCTCTTTGTGTCATTAAGTCACACATAGATCCCAATACAATAATATTGGGAGAGTTCAATACCCTTCTCACACCACTAGATTGAACTTCAGGACAAAAGGTCAGTAGAGAAGCCTCTAACCTAAGGAACATCATAAACCAAATGGAACTACTATATACATACAGAATATTCCACCCAACTACAGCTGAATTCACATTTTTTTTCAGCTGCTCATGGAACTTTCTCTAAAATAGACCATATCTGAGGCCACAAAATGAGTACTAGCTAGTTCAAAAAATGTGATATAATCCCCTGCATCTTTTCAGACCATAATGGAATGAAACTAGAAATCAACTATAAGAAGACCCAGAGAAACCTCATAAACTGTGGAGACTGAACCCCACACTACTGTATGAGGAATGGGTCACAGAAGTAATAAGGGGAGAAATTAAGAAATTTTTAGAAACAAACGAAAACAGAGACACAACATATCAAAATCTCTGGGACACTCTAAAGGCAGTATTAAGAGGAAAATTCATAGCACTATTAAGAGGAAAATTCATAGCACTGAGTGCTCACATAAGAAGAACAGAAAATCATCAAACACATAACATACATAATGTCACACCTCAAAGTCCTTGAAAAACAGGAACAGTCTAACCCCAAAGCCAGTAGAAGACAGGAAATTATTAAAATCAGAGCAGAAATCAACGAAGTAGAGAATAAAAAAAATACAAAAAAATCAACAAAACCAAAAGCTGGTTCTTTGAAAAAATAAACAAGATAGATAAACCACTAGCCAACCTAACCAAAGAATCAACCCAAATTACTAAAATAAGAAACAGGTGATATTACCACCGATAGCATGGAAATCCAGAGGATTATCAGAAACTACTTTGAAAAACTATACTCCAACAAAATGGAAAACCTAGAAGAAATTGACAAATTTTTAGACATGTACAATCCTCCTAAGTTGAATCAAGAAGATATAGAAAATTTAAATAGCCCAATAGCAATCAAAGAGATTGAAGCAGCAATAAAGAGCTTACCATCAAAGAAAAGCCCAGGTCCAGATGGTTTCCCAGGTAAATTTTATAAACCCTTTATAGAAGAACTAATCCCAGTACTCCTCAATCTATTCTGTGAAACAGAAAGAAATGGGACTCTCCCATATACATTCTATGAAGCCAACATCACATTAATACCAAGACCAAATAAAGACAGCTCAAGAAAAGAAAACTACAGACCTGTATAATTGATGAACTTAGATGCAGAACTTCTAAGCAAGATACTACCAACACACATTCAAAACCACATCAAGAAAATCATACACCATGACCAAGATGGGCTCATCCCAGGGATGCAAGGCTGGTTCAACATATGAAAAACAATCCATGTAATCCACCACATCAACAGAACTAAAGACAAAAATCACATGATCATTTCAATAGATGCTGAAAAAACATTTGACAAAATCTAACACCCATTCATGATAAAAAAAAAACCACTGAAGAGAATCAGAATAGAAGAATCATACCTCAACATCATAAAGGCAATATACAATAGGCCCACAGTCAACATCATGTTGAATGGGGAAAAACTATGAGAGTTCCCCTTAATTCACTGTCACCACTCCTTTTCAGTATGGTACTAGAGACTATAGCCAGAGTAATAAGGCAAGAAAAGGAAATCAAAGGAGTTCAAATAGGAAAAGAAGACCTAAAACTATCTCTATTTGCAGATGACATGATATTATGCTTAGAAGACCCAACAAACTCAGCAAAAAAGTTTGTAGAACTGATCAACAAATTCAGCAATGTGTCTGGATACAAAATCAATCTTATAAAATCAGAAGATTTTCTGTATGCCAACCATAAATCCACTGAAGAAGAAATCTGGAAAACATTTCCACTCATGATATCCCCCAAAACAATAAAATACTTAGGAATAAACCTAACCAAGGAGGTAAAAGACCTCTACAAGGAAAATTATAAAACATTGAAAAAAGAAATTGAAGAAGGTCTTAGAAGATGGAAAGACCTCCCATGCTCTTGGATAGGCAGAATAAATATCATCAAAATGGCCATACTTCCAAAAGTGATCTACAGATTCAGTGCAATACCCATTCAATTACGAAGGTCATTCTTCACAGACATAGAAAAATCAGTCCTTAAATTCATTTGGAACAACAAAAAACCCAGAATAGCCAAAGCAGTTCTCAGTGACAAGAACCATGCAGGAGGCATCACAGTACCTGACTTCAAACTATAGTACAGAGTCGTAGTAATAAAAACAGCATGGTATTAGCACAAAAGCAAACACATACCAATGGAGCAGAAAAGAAGACTCAGAAACAAACTGCACACTTACAGCCAATTGATTTTTGACAAAGGAGCCAAAAACATACACTGGAAAAAAGATAGCCTCTTCAACAAATGGTGTTGGCAAAACTGGTTAATCAAATGCAGAAAAATGGAAATAAACCCACTTTCTCACCCTGCACAATATTCAATTCAAGATGGATCAAAGACCTGGAAATAAGACCAGAGACCTTGCAGCTACTTGAAGAGGGCATAGGTCTAACTCTTCAATACATAGGCATAGGCAAAAACTTCTTCAACAAGACCCCAAAGACACAAGACGTTAAAAAGAGGATCAATACTTAGAATTGCATTAAACTGAAGAGCTTCTGCACAGCAATGGAATCTATCAAGAACATCAACAGAGAGCCAACAGAATGGGAGAATATTTTTGCCAGCTACTCCTCTGATAGAGGACTAATATCTAGAATATACAGAGAACTCAAGAAACTCACTGCTAAAAACATAAACAACCCAATCGAAAAATGGGCAAGTGCACTAATTAGGCGCTTCACAAAAGAAGAAATACAAATGGCCAATAAATGTATGAAAAAATGTTCCACATCATTAGCAATCAGAGAGATGAGAATCAAAACTACCCTGAGATTTCACCTAACCCCAATTAGAATGGTAATCATTAAAAACACAAACAAAGCCGGGCGTGGTGGTGCATGCTTGTAATCCCAGTACTTGGGAGGCGGAGACTGGAGGATCCGGGTTCGCGGCCAGCCTCAGCTACTTAGTGAGGCCCTCTGCAACTTCGTGAGACCTGGTTTCAAAATAAAGTATAAAAAATAGGGCCGGGGGTGTAGCTCGGAGGTAGAACGCCCCTGGGTTCAATCCCCAGTACCACAAAAAAAAAAAACACAAACAATAACAAATGCTGGTGAGGATGTGGAGAAGTAGGAACTCTAATATACTGTTGGTGGAATTGAAAATTAGTGCAACCACTTTGGAAAAGTGTGGAGGATCCTCAAAAGACTAGGAATGAGCCTACCTTATGACCCAGCAATACCATTTCTAGGTATCTACCCAAAAGGATGGAAACCAAATTACCAGACTAATGCATGTGTATCTATTTTTATAGCTGCACAATTCACAATTGCCAAACTATGGAACCAGCCAAGATGTCCATCAACAGATGAATGGATTACAAATCTATGGGATATGTACACAATGGAATTTTATGCAGCCATCAAGAAGAACAAAATTACAGCATTTGCAAGGAAATGAACAGAATTAGAGAACATTATGCTTAGTGAAATTAGTCAGTCACAAAAAGTGAAAGATCGGATGCTCTCCCTAATATGCAGAAGCTAGGTAGAATAGGGCCTAGGAGGAACTCCAGACAAAGATGGAGAAAACCTCAGATGAGTAAAGAAGGTGACCTAACTGAGGGAGATGAGAGGGGGGAAGAGGGAAACACCCTAATGCTCAGGATGTACATAAACAAATATATCTAAATCAAGTACTATGCTGATCAGGAGAAGGAGGGAAGGGGGAGAGAATGGGGTGGGAATTGGAGGAGGGATAATTGACCGATGTGTGCATGTATACTTCTATCACACTGAAACTCATCAAGATGTATGATTGCAATGCACCAATAAAAAATATAAAAAAATTAATGTACAAATAAAAAAATAAGAAAGAATGAACAGAACATGAGAACATGCAAAGCCTCTGGAACACCATTCAAAGATCAAATGTCTACATAATCAGCGTACCCAAGGGAGAAGATCTATAGGCTGAAGACATAGAAAACACATTCAATGAAATAACATAAAATTTCTCAAATTTTAAAAAAGATATGGACATTCAGGTATAGAAGGAATTTAGAATCCTACAGAGACATGACCAAAAAAGAATCTTTCCATGACATATCATAGCTAAATTGCCAAATGTACAGAATAGAGAATATTAAAATCTGCGAGAGAAGTGCCAAGTTACATTTAAAGGCAAACCCATTGGATCAACAGTAGATTTTTCATCAGAACCTCTATAGGCCAAGAGGGCATGGAATGATGTATTTTAGGCCCTGAACGAAAATAACTACTAACCTAGATTACTATACATATCAAGATTATCCTTCTGAATTAAAGGAGAAATAAAGACCTTCTAAGGTAAGCATACACTAAGGAAAATCATAACTGCTAGACCCACATTACAGAACATACTTAAGGAAATCATATTCTCAGAAAAGAAAGAAAGATAAACACAATCATGAGATCATATGAAAGAATAAATCTCACTAGAGAGTAAACACACAAATAATAAATAGGAAAGAATCAAACATTATCAATACAGTAAACCATCAAACTTTTAAGATAAACAAGAGAGGAAGAAATGACAATAGAATATTCAAAACCTGAAGAAAAACAACAAAATGACAGAAACAAGTACATAATTTTCAATAATAAGCCTGAATATAAATGGTCTTGTTTCCCCAATTAAAATATGAAGACTGGCTGAATGGATTAAAAACCAAGGCCCAATAATTTGCTGCCTACAAGGAATTCACCTCACTTGCAAAGAGATTCACAGAATGAAAGTGAAAGAATTAAAAAAAATGACATTTTGAGCAAATGGAATATGAAAACAAGCAGAAGTAGCTATAATTATATCTCACAAAATATATGTTGAGACAAAATCATTCAGAAGAGACAAAGAAGGTTGTTATATATTGATCAAGGGAACAAGTTTCCCGGAAGATTTAATGGTTATAAATATGTATGCACTGAACTTCAGCATGCCCAATTTTATAAAACAAACAGTACTAGATGTAAAGGGAGAGATAAGCCCCAATACAATAATGTAGACCAGATGGCTTTACTGCTGAAGTTTACCAGACTTTTATAAAAGAACTAACACAAATATTCCTCAAGCTATTTTAAAAAGCAGGAAAAGAAGGAAGCCAAGCTTTCTACAAATCCAGTATTATTCTGCTACCAATATCTGATATGGACACACGTGGAAACATCCACACACACTGTAGGCCAGTATCCATATATGTAAAACTTCTCAAAAAACACTTATAAATTGAATTCAATAGCACCTTAAAAATATTATATACCATGACCAAGCTGGTTTCATTCCAGGGATGCAAGGATGGTTCAACAAATGCAAATCAACAAATAATACAGCCCATAAATAGAGTAAAGGATAAAAATAATATGATCATCTCAATAAACACAGAAAAAGGCTTTGATAACATTTAACATCCCTTTATGACAAAGCCCTGAATGAATTAGGTATAGAAGGATCATGTCTCAACATAATAAAGGAAATATAAGACAAACTCATTGCCAATATCATACTGAATAGGGAAAAACTGATAGCAATTCCTCTAAGATCAGGAACAAGACAAGGGTGTCCATTTTCATCACTTTTATACAACATATTACTAGAAATTAGAGACAGAGAAATTTGGCAAGAGAATGAAATAAAAGGCATACAGATTGGAAAGGAAAAGTCAAATTACCCCTGTTTGCTGGTGATATGGTTCTATATATAGAAAATCCTAATTGCTCCACCAAAAGACTTTTAGAACTGATTAATTCAGTAATGTAGCCTAATACAAAATCAACATGCAAATTTCAGTAGCTCTTCTATACACCAATAATGAACTTGCCAAGAAAGAAATCAGTAAAGTAATCCCATTCACAATAGTCAAACAAAACAATGAAATGCCTAGGAATAAACATACATAAGTATTTAAAAGACCTCTATGATGAATGAAAATTATAAAACATGTTTACATAGAAATTGGAGGAGACATTAGAAGGTGTTAATACTTCCCATGATCATGGATTGGGAAAATTAATATTGTTAAAATGGCCATACTACCCAAAGCAATCAACAGATTCAATGGTAAGCCCAATCAAAATACCAAAGACAAGCCGGGCGTGGTGGCGCACGCTTGTAATCCCAGTACTTTGGGAGGCGGAGACCAGAGGATCCGGGTTTGCGGCCAGCCTCAGCTCTCTCGCTCTCTCTCTCTCCCTGTCTCTCTCTGTCTCGCTCTCTCTCTCCTTAGTGAGGCTCTCTGCAACTTCGTGAGACCCGGTTTCAAAATAAAGTATTAAAAAAAAATAGGGCCGGGAGTGTAGCGTGGAGGTAGAACGCCCCTGTGTTCAATCCCCGGTACCGAAAAAAAAAAATACCAAAGACACTCTTCACAGAACTATAAAACATAATCCTAAAATTTATATGGATGAACAAAAGATTCCAAATAGTCAAAGCACTCCTGAGCAAAAAGGGCAATGCTTGAGGCATTATAATACCTGGTTTCAAATTATACTATAGCTCCATAGTAATAAAAGTCACATTATATTGGCATTAACATAGATATGTACACCAATAGAACAGAAGAACCATAAATAAATCTATGCACCCTTAGCCTACAAATTCTCCACAAAGGTGCCAAAACACACATTGGAGAAAGATACCCTCTTCAACAGATTCAGAGAAAGGAGGGAGAAAGGGGAAAGTGAGAGAGGGTAGAAAGGAGGGTGGATACAACCAACGCATGAAATATGCATTTATGAAAATGTCATAGTGAAACCCATTAATTTGAATAATTAATTTGTTAATAGAAGTAAATTGGAAACAATTGAAAAATTTAAATAGAATTTTCTGTGGTGCTTCTATTCTATACGTATACATAACCATCAAAATAGTCATATCTTTCAACACCCCAATGCCTGTTCATTATTTTTCTGATGTCATTAGTTGGTTTTAGCTTATTAATTATTTTGAACTACAATGCAACCAAGTTGAATTTCAATTCTAAAGAAAGAATATCTCAGCTTGTATGAGAGGAAACTATTGCTATGATTCATGTGATGAAACCCTGATGGGAACCCTATATTCTAAATATAGACAATGAACAATTATGATCTCTAAGGATACAACTGGCAAAGCAGCCAAAGATCCCAAGAGATCCAATAAGAATGAGGACTTCCTTGTTAGTCTGAATATTTTAAACTCTTCATCATCTCTTAAATATTACTAAGAAATTATTTCACTTTTCAAAATTAATCTAGAATAATCAGTATTGATTTGTCTTATAAAAGTATTTATTAAAATTTTTAGCTTTAATATTCTTTACCTTAAGAAAGCAAAAGAAAAGTATCATTTTGGGAAACATGGCTTCTGACTGAAGAATAACTTTAGAAATTTCAAAAATAAGGCCTTACTTAGGAATATTTTCTTGGAGAAATAATACCTAGAATTTCAGAAATACTGAAATCAGATAAAAGTTCTATCTGATCTTTCACTGTCAGACCTCTGCAATCTTCCTCTCTTCCAGATCATTGTAAAATCATTCTAAACATCTTCCCTAAGTTTTTTTCCACCCATAATTCTAATGCTTTCCCACTTTTTCAAATGGTTCAAGCAGCCAGCATGCTAAAATGATTTAAATGGAGTTTGATAGAAATCAGAGATAATATATTATTACACTGACTCATAAGATATTTGTGGTGTATAGATCAAAAAGTTTGACTATTGGAAATTTTATGTGACTCAACCTAATATTGATATGTTGATATTTACACATACCTACATACATAAGATTTTAACATCAAGAAAGACTGGATAAAGGGTACATGGGACATCCCTGTTTATTTTTAAATATCCTTTGAATCTGTAATGATTTCAAAATAAAAATTCAAATGTATTGGAAATACTTTCTGCACTTAGATTTAAATATTTTTCAATGCTTTTATTGGTGCATTGTAATTATACATCATACTGAGGTATAGAATGATAGGTATCTATGTGCATTCATTTGATGCATTTCCCTCCAGATCTCACCCTACTCCACCTTTCCCATTTGTGCCATTGAGATTGATATTGATAATTTCATATATGTATATACCATTATTTAAACTGACCTTCTTTATGTCTCTATCCCCCCTTCTCCCTCCCCTAAGCCCCTCTATCACTCCATTGGAGTCCTCTGAGGTCTCTTTTGTTACCCAATTTCTATCTTCCACATATGAGAGAAAACATACAACTATTCACTTTCTGAGACAGGCTAATCTCACTTAGAATAATATTCTCAAGTCCCATCCCTTTTCCTGCAAATAACACAATTTTGTTCTTCTTTATGTCTGAGCAAAATTCCATTGTGTGACTATACCAGAGTTTTGTGATCCATTCACCCGCTGATGGACACCTAGGCTGATTCCATAATTTGGCTACTGTGAATTGTGCTGCTATAAACATGGATATGTGTGGATCACTATAATATTCTGACTTCAATTACTTTGGAAAGATGCCCAGGAATGGTATAGCTGGGTCATATGGTGGTTCCATTCCCAGTCTTCTGAAAAACCTCCACACTGATCTCCATAGCTTAAGTAAAATTTGAAGCAAAGTGTTTGGTCAGTTTGTTTGTTTGTCTGTTTAAGAATTCTTATCTTTACCTATCCAATGCATAGAAATGCATTTTGCACAGATATTTTAGGTTAAAGTACACATATAATTAGGTGTCTATTCATGGGTAGATAGAAATCTAGAAATTTGCTTTTTATAGTTAATTTATTTGCATGGAAGTATTGAAGTGGTGCTTTGAAAAACCTATACTTTGAAAAATAAAAAGACATTTGCACTCTAAAACACATGTGAGTATATGTTCCACATACACCCACACACAAAAAAAATAGGAAGCTGGTTGCATATAGTTAAGGATTGGTCATAAAAGAATCAAATACTTTCTAAATTCCCTAATTATGATCTAAAATGCTTTCTGCTCTGTAAACACTGAGTAAAATTTTACATTATAAAAAAAACCCACTTTTCCAGTACTCAGACTATCCCATGAAAAATAGTGTTGCAGAAGAAACTATCTAGCATACTTAATGTAGAAAGGAAACAAAGCCTTGAGAAATATTTATTATGTTATGAGTATTTATTAAGTTATGGGTAACTTAGCCATAAAGATTAGAAAAATAAAATAATATTGATGAATATCTTTATGATCTGTTCATTCATGTCATGAATGTTATATGTAACACAAATGAAATCTCAGGCCATTTTCCAAGAACCAAAATTTTGGAAACAAATTTATGATTAAGAACTCCTACCATATAAAACAAAATTGACCTTAATGTTCAGCCACTATAACTTCCAACTCTACTACTGGTTTTCCTCCTCATTACTACCAATGGTTCTACTTTTGTGGTCCAGTAGTTATTTGGATGTGCACGAAACATAACTTAAAAAGATTAAGTTATCTGAAGATTTCTAGTTTTTATTGCCATATTTTAATTATTCACAGAGTTTAAAGAATATCTGAATAGAAAGGCCATTTGTGATTTATTGTGTGGCAATAAATAAACAGTAAAATTTACCCGAATGTAACATTCAGTTTCTTTAAGAATCACATTGAAATTTTAGGGATAAAGTGATGTCATCCACTTGGCATAAATACCTGACAAAATTGGAATAGAATACACTTATATCATCCTAATCTTGTAAAGTCAAATTTCACTTGGAAATTAGTGGGATTTCCAAATGGGAAAGAGGAAAGAGAAAGTCCCACAGCACAGTCCTCTGAAAGTATGACTATATACATTACTGTTCTCCAATGTAAACTCTCAGTCTGATTACAGTTCTAGCAAAAAGGTTTCCATTTGAAACATCTGTGGATTCAAGCTTCTGACAACTTTAATTGCTGTCCTTAGTATGAAGTCATGGAAATTTCACTTAAATAAACCAATGCTAACCAAATGTCCAAATAAAATTTGGTGCTTTTTTTCTGATAAGAATTTCTGTTAGAAATTTCTTTAATCAATTATAAGTAAGATATTAGTGTCACACTTTTTTCCTTCCATTGGCTTTTAATTTTTCTTAAGACTCTTGAACTTTACTAAAATAAAGGTAATTAGCTAAAAATTAAAACAAATACCTAAAAACAATTTTTACAGTAGAAGAATCACATATTTACCTAGAAAAATGAGTCATATAGACATAAAACATTAATATCAAATTAAACACTAACAACAGAAAGTAGAATTTAGATATTATAAATCCTAGTTCAATATACTTTCAGCTACATTACAAGTATTAGTTTATTAAAACTGTGCCTAAGGAATATTATCAAAACAATAAGATGTCATATTTTAATTCAAAACCATATAATATTTATTTGAAAATTTTTAAAGCAGGTAAAAGTTCATAATTAAGATATTTTGTGCAAAAAAACCCTTATTCATATGCTACTAGATCTGACCAATATAATGAAACAGGAATAAAATAAAAATGGAAAAATCAGAATCAAAGAAAATATAAGTAGAAAACCAGGGAAAATAACAACTCAAATTTCAAACCATTATGGTTCCAAATGTTTTATGAAACAATGAGAGGTAGCTAAATATGCAAATAAATAAGAAAAACACAAATGCTAAAGTTGGAGTTTAAATTTGCCTCAGATGTTACTAACATTAAAGGAAAAAGAGAAACATTATTGGCAGAGTAACATCAGTAAGATGGTGGAATAGGAGTTTCCAGTGCTTATCCTCTCACAGAAACTTCAGTTTGAACAACCATGCATGCATGAATATATGTTCTCAA
Source organism: Glis glis (assembly GCA_004027185.1). Taxonomy (NCBI): domain Eukaryota; kingdom Metazoa; phylum Chordata; class Mammalia; order Rodentia; family Gliridae; genus Glis; species Glis glis. Next base: position 5,244 of record PVJS01023402.1, on the reverse strand, counting down.
GAGCAAAGGTGTCCATGTGAGAGATTTCAGCAGTGATGGAAGCACAGAAATAAGAAATGTTGTTTTAGTGATGGTAGGAAGGATAATTTCACATTATTGAATCAGCAGTCCCCCAACCCATGCATATGGAGAGAGAAGCTCTCGGCATGTGGGAAAGAGTGAAGTGAGCACTTAGCTTTGTGTAGCCTTGATGCCAGGCCCACTCCAGGGAATCCTGGTGCCAGGCTGACCTCAGTGCAGCCAGACTCCAAGCCTACTCCTGAGAACTCAAGCTGTAGGTTTTCCAGAAGACCAATCCAACCCTGCAGAGCCAGAGTCCATACCTGCTCTAGCACCAGGCTGGCCCCCAGAGACATAGACTATAGTCCCCCTCCCTACCCTAGTGTCAAATCAGACACTGTGGCCCCAGGCTTAAAGCCCTTCCATCCCCAGATATCAGTTATTCCCCAAAGATATAAACTTCAGGCCTGCTCAAGTTGAACCAGGATCTAGGTCCATTCACATGTGCTCTATACCCACTCATTGTGCTGGCTGCTGTGAATATAGCCACCATACTTGACCACTGGTTGACTGAAGTGTGATGCCATTCCACCTTAGGACTCCAAAAGCAAGCCCTCCCATGATCCTATGATCATGGGGTCTCTAGACAGACTACTGGGCTTTTCCTGCTAAAGCTACTACATAAAGCCCTAGAAGGGATGCTGCTTTTTATGCAAACATCAATACAAAACCAAAAATATGACAAAAAAACAGGGAACCATGACACTGACCAAAGAACAACAGGTTCTATCAAGCAGAACAAAGACTCACCAACTTCAGAGATAGGTAATTAGAAATTATGTAGTCAAAGGAATAAAATGGGAACAAAAATTTTAAAAAGTGAAAAAAGCTTGCAAGACTTATGAGACATCATGAAGCAAACCGATATATATATTATGGACACCCTAAGAGGAATAAAGGAAGAGAAAAGGGCAAAAAGTATATTTAAAGAAACAATGACAAAATAAATCTCCAATTCAAGACAGGCAAATGAACACTCAAATTCATGAAGCCCAAAGAACCATAAATAGATTAAACATAAGAGATCTTCACTGATACACATTATAACAAATTCTCAAATATTAAAGATAGAGAATTTTAAGTGCAACAAGAGAAAAGTGACTTATCATAGACAAGGAAGCCTTGTAAGATGGTAAACTGATTTCTCAGCAGAAACTTTGCAGACAAGTAGATAATGGGTTGATATATTCAAAGTGTTCAAAGAAAACATATTGGCAACAAAGAATACTATACCTGGCACAGTTGACTATCAGAAATGAAGAAGAAATCACAAAACTGTGGCATATACACACAATGGAATTTTACTCAGCCACAAAGAAGAACAAAATTATGTCATTTGCAGAAAGATAGATGAAACTTGAGAATACTATGCTAAGTGAGATTAGCAGTCTCAGAAAGTGAATAGTTCTATGTGTTTTTTTTTCATATGTGGAAGCTAGATAAAAATTGGGAAAAAAAGAGAGACCTCAGCTAGAAGAGCAGAGACTCCAATGGAGCAATAGAGGGAGTTTAGGGAAAAGAGGAAGGGAGATAGAGACATAAAAAAGGAAACAGAACGCAATATACATATGTTAAACGACCAATGTCAATCTCAATGACATGTCTGGGGAAGGAGAGGAGGGAAATGCATCAAGTGTTTCCTTGGAGGGAAATGCATCAAGTGTTATGTGCATGTATATTCCTACCACACTATACCCTCAGCATCATGTATAATTACAATGCACCAATAAAAGTATAAAAAAAGAAAAAAGAAATGAAGGAGAGAGAAATATTTTTTGTTTCCCAGACAAACAAAAGCTGAGGAAATTCATCACCATTAGACCTGCCACACAAGAAATGCTAATGGGAATTCTTCAAGTTGAAATGAAAGGATGCTAAGTAACAACATTAAAAGATATAGATATTGATAACTTATTATGAAGGTAAGAACATAGTCAACTTCAGAATTTTATATGGATTATAATGTTAGTGAGTAAATCACTTAACTCTAGTATAAAATTAGATGAATATATTAAAAATAATTATAGGTACAATAATTTGTAAACTGATACATGATATTAAAATATAAATTTTTATATCAGTAGCATAAAAATGAGGAGAGGAATAAAAGTGTATAGTTTTGTATGCAGCTGAAGTTGTTATAAAATCAAAATAGATTGTTACAACAATAAATACTTTACATTAGCCTCATATAACCACACAGATAAAATGCCTACTAGATATTCAAAAGATAAAGTAAATCATTACAAAATAATTAAATCACAATGGAAGACAGCAAGAGAAGAAAAAGGAATAAAGGAGCTAAAAACAAGAAAACAATAAAATGGGAATTGTAAGTCTTTATCAATAATTATTCTAGTAATTAGATTAAATATTCTAATTAAAAGACAGAGTGATTGAGTAGATCAAAAGGAAGAAAATCTAACTCCATGTTACCTATAAAACAGTACTTTACTTTTGAGGACACACATAGGCTAAAAGTAAGGGGATGGATAAAGATTTTCCCAAAAAAATGGTAACCAAAAATGAGTAGAAATGGTTATATTTAAATCAGATGAAAAAGATGTAAGGTCAAAAACAAGAAGAGAAAAAGAAGGTCATCATATAGTAATAAGGAATGAATTCAACAATTTGGTTGTATACACCCCAAATCAGCTCACCTAAATATATTAAGTAAATATTAACAGAACAAAAGGGAAAATATATTTAATAAAATGGTAAGTAGAGGAATTCAATACTCTACTTTTAATAGAGGATAGATTATGCAGGGAGGAGTATAAATAAAGAAGCAGAAGACATGAACAGCAATATAGGACAAATGAAACTAACAAACATATAAAGAACATTTTATTCAACAGCAGCACAGTGTAAAATGTTTTTAAGCACACACACAATGTTATCCAGGAGAAATTATATAGAAAATAAGAAGCTAAATTGTCTTTGTTGGCAGAGGACATATCTATTGATGAGAACATGGAGAAAATGGACCCCTTGCACACTGTTAAGGGGAATGTAAATTGGTAAAAACATTATGGAAAATAATATAGAAGTTTCTCAAAAATTAATGATACAAAAATTCCATCTTTGGGTATACATATATTCAAGAGAAATTATATCAGAATGTCAAAGAAATAGCTACACTCCCATGTTCTCTGCAGCATTATTTACCATAGCCAAGATATGGATTCAACCTGTCTATCAACAGCAGAGGAGTGGATCAAAAAATGTATGTGAGCCAGGCGTGGTGGCGCACGCTTGTAATCCCAGTACTTTGGGAGGCGGAGACTGAAGGATCCGGGTTCGCGGCCAGCCTCAGTTCCCCCTCTCTCTCTCTCTCTCTCTCTCTCTCTCCTTAGCGAGGCCCTCCGCAACTTCATGAGACCCAGTTTCAAAATAAAGTATAAAAAATAGGGCCGGGGGTGTAGCACGGAGGTAGAACACCCCTGCATTCAATCCCCGGTACCGCAAAAAAAAAAAAAATGTATGTGTTGTACATGTGTGTAATATCATTCAGCTTAAAGATGGCAATCCTGTCGTTTCCATCAACATTATGAACCTCTATGACATAATGCCAAATGAAGTAAGCCAGGCACAGAAACAAATATTGAATGATCCCATTTGGATTCTGAAAAAATCAAACTCATAGAAACAGAGAGTAAGATGGTGGCTGACAGAGCTTGTGGGGAGGGAAAATTAAGGAGAAGTTAGTGATTGCATATAAAGTTTCAGTCATACAAGAAAATTTGCTTCTGGAGATGTAATGTATAGCATGATAACTATAGTTAATAATGTATACTAGAAAATTGCTATGACAGCAGATCTTAAATGTTATAATCACATATACAAATGGTAACTATGTGGGGTGATGGATATGTTAATTCACTTGATTATGGTGATTATCAAGTGAATAATATATATTATATATATATATACCACATTATACACCTTAAGTATATACAAATTTTTGCCAATTATAACTCAATAAAGCTGGAGGAAGATAGAAACATTATCAATTATAATTCTCATTAGCAAAAAGGCAGAACTTAGTCTCACAGAAGTTGAAAGCTTTTCTTAGCAGTATATTCTAAAAGACTTATAATCTCATAAGTAGATAAAGCCATTGTAATGGATTTACTATGTGGTAATCTAGGCAAGTAGGGTGTGGCTGGAGAAGGTGGGTCCCTAGGGGTGTGACCTTAGGGACTGTGCTCATCTTTGAATCCCCTTGCTTGCTGGCTGGCCTCTATGATGTGAGAGCAGAGCCCTTGCTCTCCCCCTCTCTTTGCTTCCTGCTACCAAGCCCTGAGATTTGCAGGCCATGGCCTCACATAGATTGAACCCCAAATTTCCAAAAACTGTGAGCAAATAAATCTTCCTTCCTCTAAATTGTGTGGTCAGTTGCTTTGGATTACCGAAGTAAGAATATTGACAAAGATAGATGGTTTTTAACATATTTACAAATGTAAAAAGAAGGCAAAGAGGTACAAAGCAACTCAATAGCAATCAAAGACCACACCAGAAGAGTGCCTGGGTGGGATGGAAAGAGGCTCCAGTGGGCATCCAAACCCTTGGGTACAGGGGTTATACATGGATGGTGGCTTGGTGAGATTAGGATATTGGCCACATTCATGTGGATTGAGCAAAAGAAAATATTTGAGAATAATGAGAGCCAGCTTTCCCTATTTTAAAGAAACAATTTTTCCCTTTATCATTATTTTATACAGGGGTATTTTGAAATTATGTAAAAATACCTTTCCTCATTCTACTTGATTCAACAGGTTTTAGCATCTAGTTGTATTTCTTGCCTGAAATAATTATTATTATGATGATTGTTGCAAAATAGTGATTTTCTAACTCTACCATACCTTCCACCTCTACTACTTGATAATTAACTGCAAGAAAGACCTCATGTGTTTATTTGCTATTTTCAGATCTGAGAGCTTTCTTCACATAGTAAAATTTTTCAGTCATACCTTGAGTTATCATATTCTATGTATGTAATTAACTTTTCTCCAAGGAGAACTTCATTTTTTTTTTTTGCGGTACCGGGGATTGAACACAGGGGCATTCTACCTCCCCGCTACACCCCCAGCCCTATTTTTTATACTTTATTTTGAAACCGGGTCTCACGAAGTTGCAGAGGGCCTCACTAAGGAGGGAGAGAGAGAGAGAGAGAGAGAGAGA
>PVJS01023401.1:0-29635 GCA_004027185.1 Glis glis | reverse complement strand
TGACTTCCCTTCCTCCGGAGGCTGTCATTAAGCTTATTTTTTTTTTTTTTTGCAGTACCGGGGATTGAACCCTGGGGCGTTCTACCTCCGTGCTACGCCCCCGGCCCTAATTTTTATACTTTTTATTTTGAAACCGGGTCTCACGAAGTTGTGGAGGGCCTCACTATGTAGAGAGAGAGAGAAAGAGAGAGAGACAGGGAGAGAGAGAGAGAGACAGGGAGAGAGAGAGAGAGAGAGAGAGAGAGAGCTGAGGTTGACCGCGAACCCAGATCCTCCAGTCTCCGCCTCCCAAAGTACTGGGATTACAAGCATGCGCCACCACGCCCGGCTTAAGCTTATTGAAATAACTCATTGACCTCGTTTTATTTCACAGCTCATTTCTTCAACATTCAAGGTGGAGAATTTGACATACTGTCTTTTGCAGAAAATGAAGTCTCTATTTTCTTCGACTAATTTTTCAGGAGAAATAAAGAAAACCTAGACGTGTGACAAACCTGAATTGTCATTCCTGCCTCCACATCACCTGCGGCAGAAGCAGGTTCAATGCACCTGCCATTTACCCAGGTCTGCAGTAGATGCTGTGGCAACAACAGAAAACAAAGTCCTTGCCGGGAGTGGTGGCGCACACTGTAATCCCAGTACTTGGGGGGTTGAGACAGGAGGATGGCAGGTTTGAGACCAGCCTCAGCAACTTAGTGAGAACCCTGTTTCAAAATAAAAAAATAGGCCGGGCGTGGTGGTGCATGCTTGTAATCCCAGTACTTTGGGAGGCGGAGACCGGAGGATCCCGGTTCGTGGCCAGCCTCAGCTCTCTCTCTCTCTCTCTCTCTCTCTCCCTGTCTCTCTCTCTCTCTCTCTCTCTCTCTCTCTCTCTCTCTACCTAGTGAGGCCCTCGGCAACTTCGTGAGACCTAGTTTCAAAATAAAGTATAAAAAAAATAGGGCCGGGGGGTGTAGCGCGGAGGTAGAACGCCCCTGGGTTCAATCCCCGGTACCACACACACACAAAAAAAAGTCGGGCTGGGGGTGTAGGTTGGAGATAGAATGCCCCTGGGTTCAATCTCAAAAAAATCCCTATTATCCAGTAGGGGGCAGACTGGAGCTCCTGTTCTGTCCTCACAGGACCTTCTTGCACATGGCTGCGGTGTCTGCGGCTCCCCTCTCTGGGGCTTACCTGATCAAGTGCTGAGCACCTCCCGTGACCTAGTGTTGCTCTAGGTGTCACTGATTTTACAGATACAGAAAGCATGATCCTTTAAGACTAATGAAAAGAAAATCATATGTAGCAATCAGCAAAGAGCATAATCCAGCAAATCAGTGGCACTGATTTCAACAGCTATAGGTATCCAGGAGGGCAGGTTTAGTTCGATGCATGACAGATTGCCTTTTTTCTCCCCCCAGGGGCATTCTACCTCCAACCTACACCCCCAGCCCTTTTTTATTTTTTGTTGTGAAACAGGGTCTCACTAGGTTGCTGAGAGTCTCACCATGTTGCTGAGGCTGTCCCCAAACCTGCAATCCTCCTGTCTCAGCCTCCCAAGAACTGGGGTTACAGGTGTGTGCCACCATGCCTGGCATGACAGATTTCTAATAATCTCTCTGGCCCAAATTTCTGTAGCTATTAAAACGATTAATTTCTGCATAGAGGAAAGAGTCAGACAGATAGGTGTGGAAGAAGAGTGCTTTATCTAGTTGAGAAGCAAAATGGTAAGCCCCTCCTGCCCCCACAGCAGCTTCTGTTTTTTTTTTTTTTCAATCCCTGGGGATTGAACCCAGGGGCATTCTACCTCTGAGCTACACCCCCAGCCCTATTTTTTATTCTTTATTTTGAAACAGGGTCTCACTAAGTTGCAGAGGGCCTCACTAAGTAGCTGAGGCTGGCTGCGAACACAGATCCTTTGGTCTTAGCCTCCAAGTACTGGGATTACAAGCGTGCGTCACCATGCCCGGCTGCAGCTTCTGTTTTGACACAGACCATCTGTCACCTTCATTGTTTCTCAGGTTTACAAAATGACTTGCGGTGTGGAAGAACATGCTGGGAATGTCAGAAAAGGAAAGCAGGCAACCCGCTTTGATGGAGATAAATCAGCCCCTTTCCTAAACGACTCACTCGTGCCTGTTGGTGGCGCCTCGGTGATTTACAAAAATGACCAGCTCACATTTGCTAGATGAGGGATGCACCGTGTGACACCGACCACATCATCCAAGGTGGAAATAATCGCAGACTGGTCTCCGTGGTCGTTTGTCCCTCCAGGTCTTCTCTACTCCCCAGGCAGCCTGTGCTTTTAAGGCAATTTTTCTTGGACCGTCATTATTCACAGGAATGCTTCACATGTGTGGAATCCCGGCATTCTGATAGTACAGGCGCCCAAAACAATGGGACACAATTTTTTGAGGGTTTAGTTGAGCCTTAGTTGCCATCTCTTGGGGACTCAAATATTGTACGTTTCTCAGGAGAGTGTGCGGTGACTTTTCTCTCCTGGGCGACTCCCACAGAGAGAGTGCTGGGAACCAAGTAGCCAAAAAAGTACAGCGCAGTGGGAGGCAGCCCTTTTATTTGAGGAAGCACAAAGAAAGAAGAGAATGAGCCGGGCGTGGTGGCGCACGCTTGTAATCCCAGTACTTGGGAGGCTGAGACCAGAGGATCCAGGTTCGCGGCCAGCCTCAGCTACTTAGTGAGGCCCTCTGCAAGTTAGTGAGACCCTGTTTCAAAATAAAGAATAAAAAATAGGGCCGGGGTGTAGCTTGGAGATAGAATGTCCCTGGGTTCAATCCCCAGTACCGCAAAAAAAAAAAAAAAAGAAAAAGAAAAGAAAAGAAAGAAAGAAAGAGAGAGCCTGTGAGCATTGCCCTGTGTCAGGCAGGTGCTCCCCTCCCCTTCCCTCCTTGGTCCTCACAGTGGTTCTCGCCAGCGTTCACTATGGTTTGACATTGTACTCTCTAATGATTTGGGGACCTTCTCGCTCATGGGGTGTGGCGTTGAACAAGGGAACCCATATGATGATTGAAATACAAAATTCTGGCAACCTTATGGGGTTGGCCAGATTGTTTTTGATAGAGGAGAAATGCAATATTTGCTGCATACTGAGGTTGTGGACCACGGTTCCTGTATAAAGTGACCCAGTGAGTCATGGTCGGTCCAAGTGTTAGCATGGCGTTGGCACCTTTGTCAGGGACTGGCCTCTCTGGGTCACCTCTAGACGTCACTCTAAGATCAGGCATCGCGAGCACCACGAGCTACACAAAACTCCTGGCTTCCCTGTGCTCCTTCCAGCTGACCCAAGGTGCCACTCTCCATCTCCACTTCCTCTGCCAGCCAGGGGCTGCTGTGGAAACAAAGCCTTTCACACAGACACCCCTAGGATTCAGAGGAGGAAGCTGAGAGTTTTAATGGAGATGCGCGAGTCTGAGCTGTTGCCCTTGACCTCCACCTTGGAAGGCCAGCAGAGACTCGGCAGGATTTTATGTCGTGCAATCAACTGTAACAGAGCAGGGCTTGCATCCTGCAGACAAATTTTTTTTTTTTTTTTGGTACTGGGGATTGAACCCAGGGGCATTCTACCTCTGAGCTATACCCCCAGCCCTGTTTTATTTTTGTTTTGAAACAGGGTCTCTCTCGTGGTCGATGAGAGTCTCACTACTTGCTGAGGCTGTCCTTGAACCTGTGATCCTCCTGTCTCAGCCTCCCAAGTACTGGGATTACTGGTGTGCACCACAGTTCCTGCAGACAATTCTCCAAGAAAAAAACTCCTCCGAGAAAAGAGGAATTCCTGGAATGATAGATGGCCTGGCATATTTGTGCAACCCCAGGGTGGGCACATTTTATGTCTGTCTGGGAGGATATGCAGGGAGCTGATAAGGCTGGAGATGGAGGCAGATTCCTGCAATTCCTGGCTTCAGGGAATGTGTCCTTTGCCCTCTCCTTCTATGTTCAGGACTTGCGCAGGAGCATGTTGCTTCCTTCAACAGTAGCAATAGTGGGCGGATGGGGAGAGAATGAAAGGTGGAAGGGATGGGGAGGGACCAGTCAGCCTCCTCCTTGACCCTGTTCTTCAGAGCCAGGCAAGCATTATGAATATGAGAAGCAAAGGATTCTCTTCTTTACTCTTGGCAGTGATTTAAAAATTGTCTCTTAGCTGGGTGTGGTGGCGCACGCTTGTAATCCCAGTACTTGGGAGGCTGAGACTGGAGGATTGCAGGTTCGTGGCCAGCCTCAGCTACTTAGTGAGACCCTGTTTCAAAATAAAGAATAAAAATTAGGGCCGGGGGTGTAGCTCAGAGGTAGAATGCCCCTGGGTTCAATTCCTGGTACAGCAAAAAAAAAAAAAAAAAAAAAAAAAAAAGAGGTGATTAGGTGGTTAAAAGGGATTGATGCTTTCCCCACAGGCCTGGGTTGGTTATTTATTTATTTATTTATTTATTTATTTATTTATTTATTTATATATGTCCTAGGCATTGAACCCAGTGGTATTCTACCTCTGAGCTAGACTCCCAAACCTGTGATTCTCCTGTCTCAGTTTCCCAAGTACTGAGATTACAGATGTGTGCCACCATGCCCAGCTTCATGTTAATCTTTTTAATGACACCTCATATAAAAATGGCTTCTTATCAACTTCAGAATAAACTCTGAGACTCAGCTGAATATTCCAAAAGACTGACTTTCTCGATCCTGTGAAAGGCACTCGAACACCCCTTCCAGTTTTATGCCTCAAACATAGACATGAAATGAACCTAATGATAACAATGGGACTGAGTGCATATCAGTTGGGCACTGACCGTGCACAGGGATGCTGTCGTGGGTGCAGAGGAGTTAGGGACCCCCTTCCTTTAAGCTCCCCACTCCCGTGCTTGGCATGAGCTCCTTGTCCGCCTGACACTGGGGAATCGTGTGGGCTTTGGAGATGGGTGACTTGAGTTTGAAACATCTGTCTGTACTCCAGCAATCTGAGCTCTGAGCCTGCTTCTCCGGGACGCAGGGATAATAGCAACTCGTTGCGGGATTGTGGTGACAGGTATGTAGGACAAGCCAGAGTGCCTGGAGGACAGCCTGGCACCGAGGACCTGCCCTACATGCCACAGCTCTTTATGAGCTAAATATATAACATGATCGTCTTCTGATCTACTCACTAATCGCTGAGGTTTCCCATCAGGTGGACCCCTCGGTAGAAGATGCTGCCCTCACAACTGGCCTGCCCCAGTCACCAGCTCGCTGGGTGGCCTCGAAGGAGCCCCCTGTGCCTGTGTGTCTGTGTGTCTGCGTGTGGGGGACGCCATGCTGTGCCGTCTGCCAGTCTGGGGAGAGCCAGGATCCAGCAATGAGCCTCCCACCCTTTCAGCGTGTGGCCTTTGCCAACACAGACCACAGAATAAGCTCAGGTCATTCGGCAGTCGGGCTCGGGACAGGGCCCATGAGCTCAGAGCACTGCGAGACGCACCCAGGAGTGCCGTGGACAACTTCATCTCCGACCGCAGATCCCTGATGAAGCATGCGGGCCGATGAAATCCAAATTCACTGAACTAGGGGGGTGGAAGCTCACTTCCCCATCCGCAAAGGAGGAGGAGTGAGGAAATGAGGTGTTTCATTCCTTTTTTTTAAAACTATGAGGTTACAACTCATTAAAAAGAAATATATCTTTTTTTGTGTATGTGGTACTGGAGATTGAATCCAGGGGCATTCTACCTCTGCTACACCCCCAGCCCTATTTTTTATTCTTTATTTTGAAACAGGGTCTCACTAAGTTGTGGAGGGTCTCACTAAGTAGCTGAGGCTGGCTGTGAACCTGTGATCCTCCAGTCTCAGCCTCCCAAGTACAGGGATTACAAGCGTGCGCCACCACGCCCGGCTGAAATATATCTGTAAGGAGCCTCAAAACTGTGTTGCACCCTCTACTTGAAGGAGAGGTCTGGAGGGATTCTCAGAAAGGGGAATTTTAGGAAAAACAAAAAGGAAAGTTTGGGCTGATTTAAAATAGAATCTTACCAGGGAGACTATTCCTGAAATAATGAGACCACACATTATATTTTAAACCCATGGTTCTAAGAAGCAGTTTTCAACATAATTGGCTTCATTTTATGCTAAAATTTTATTTTATGGAATTGAGAGCATTAGCTTGAGATGGGCGCCTGGGCTTCACTAGACAGACAACAAAACCAACCAATCAGCAAGCACAGGCGCGGAGGCATCAGGACCGTGAGCGCCCCTCTCCAGCACGGGTTCAAGGTGGCTGGTCCCTTGGGGAAGCCTTTCCAGTGCACGTGGGACAAAGGTCTCTCTGTGTCCTCCTTCCAATCTAAGACTGGCCTTTGGTGTCCCAGGCTGACACCCCGACGAGTGGAAGTTCCTACCCGCAGTGGCAGCATCTGTTGAGGAACACCGCACCCCTCTTTTCTTGTGGTACTGGGGATTGCACCCAGGGGTGTTCTACCTCCGAGCTACACCCCCAGCCCTATTTTATTTTTTATTTTGAAACAGGGTCTCACTAAGTTGCCGAGGGCCTCGCTAAGTTGCTGAGGCTGGCCGCGAACCTGCGATCCTCCTGTCTCAGCCTCCCAAGTACTGGGATTACAGGCATGTGCCACCGTGCCCTGCTCAAAGCACCCTTCTTGCTCCACCCATAAACTGAGCTGGGCATGATTCGGATTTTGCCCCTTGCAACCTTGAATGCAGAGCTGGGGTGAAGGGCGCTGGTGGAGCAGCAGGGGGTCTGGCGGCCTCCCTGGCAGCCGCAGAGGGAGGGAAGTGTCCCTTCCTGGATTAGCAGCAGAGAGAGACCCTGCCTCTACCTCCCCTTCCCACACCCGGCAGGGAGGGAGCAGGGAGACAGGAAGGAGCGGGTATCTGATCTGGCGCTGGCCAGCCACGCCTTCCTGAGTTTGGAGGTCAGTCTCCTGCTCTGCCTTACTGTCCCCTCCATGCCGGGTTGGGTGGGGACGCCCGCCGCTCTGGCGTCTCCAGTCACTGCACAATTGGCAGGAGCTTTCTGTCCCGTCAGCAGGAGTGTGTCTTTCTTTGTCCATCACAACCTTCAGGTAACCTGATTCATGCCCTACGCCAGTGTCATCCTGTCTAGTAGCAAATAGATTTCAGTCATCACTGACCTGAGCTGCATTTTAAGATGAAATTGAAGTGACTGGAACTTTACCACAGAGTCACCAAGAAGGACAGGGTCACTGCACCTGCCTCTGCCGCATAGTTAGCATTTCCTAGGTTGGGTTTGCTCTCTGTCTCTCAGGCTGGGGTGTCTATTTGTTTTATTTTTTCTTTTAATATACTTTTATTCTTTTTATTTTTTTTTTTGGTGGTGGTGCTGGGGATTGAACCCAGAGGCATTCTACCTCCGAGCTACACCCCCAGCCCTGTTTTATTTTTATTTTGAATCAGGGTCTTGCTAGGTTGATGAGAGTCTCACTATTTGCTGAGGCTGTCCTCGAATCTGTGATCCTCCTGCCTCAGCTTCCCAAGTACTGGGATGACAGGCATGCGTTTTATTGGTGTATTATAATCTCACATCATAATGAAGTTCAGAGTGATGGAGACATACATACACACAGCACTTGGTGAGCTTCGCCTCATCTCCCGCCCCTCCCCCCTCCCTGTACGTGATATTGAGATTAGCATGGATAATTTCATATGTACACAGCGTCAGTGGAAGTGTTTGGGGTGTCTGCCTGGATCAGGATCAGTATGCTGTGTTTGCGAATACCACTTTCAAGGTGAGGTGAGGGGTGGGGGGCTCTGACTGCTGACCAGCAACCACGCTTACCTCCTGAGAAGTCTCAGAAGATTCAGGACCAAGTGTTTCCACTTGCGGTGACCGTCCTGGATGTCACGGTGTCTAAAAGGGCTAGCGAAGTCCACGTCTCCTCCTAACTCACATCTAAAGGGTTTGTCATCCTGAAGTCAGAGCTGGGGGAAACTCCACCCAGGTGCAGAGGGAACCATTCCCCAACCTTAGAAGCCACACCCTTTTCCTGGTGCAGCCGGGGACACATGATTAGCATGTAAATTTCTTGCACATAATCCCTTGGGGAGAGGAGCTGCCTTTTGTGAGCACATATGCACCAGGTGCTTTTAACTTCTCCTATTGCATCGTTACTCCTAGGAGGCTGAGCGCTGTAGACAGTTAAAATCCTGTAAGCATGGTTTGTTTACCCCATCAGCTATGGAGCCTGTCTCTCAGACCTCAGCTCTCCCCTCGTCAGCTGTGAGAACTGGCTGAGTCACCTAACCTCTCTGTGTCTTCACTCCACCCCCATAAAAAGAAAGAGCTCACTCCCTCATCTCGGGTATTGAGATGTCAAAGCAAAGGTGTATCTGAGATTATCCTCAGTGTCCCGGATGTGGCAGGCTCAGAGCTCAGTCCCTTCTTACCTCTCAGCCTGCACCCGCACCCTAAATCCATGGTCATTTATGGGGGGATGGGGTAGGAAAGGTCAGTTTTCTGATTCAGGAGACACCAACAAAACAAAACAAACAGAACAACCTTAGCTCCAAAGATACTCAACAGTAAACTGGAGGAATCTTACTTTGGGTATTTGTTACTTTCACAGCAACAATTTAATTATATCTAGCACAAATACAGTTTCTGTTATATGTGTTCTAAAAATCATCACTGATCCTGTATAAATGCAGGTAATCAGAAGTTTCTGTTATATGTGTTCTAATAATCATCACTGATCCTGTATAAATGCAGGTAATCAGATGTCTGACCGTCTAAATTGTCTCCAAGTTAAAACAAACCACTGGCCAGGCATGGTGGCGCACGCTTGTAATCCCAGTACTTGGGAGGCAGAGACCGGAGGATCCTGGTTCGCGGCCAGCCTCAGCTACTTAGTGATGTCCTCCACAACTTAGTGAGACCCTGTTTCAAAATAAAGAATAAAAAATAGGACTGGGGGTGTAGCTCGGAGGTAGAATGCCCCTGGGTTCAATCCCTGGTACCACAAAAAAAAGACCACTATTTCAGCAAGCTGCCCAACATGTGTCTAGGATATCATCACGCCTGCCAAGGTATTCATATTTTTACTCTTTCTTGCATATTTTTCCAAGGTGTAATATTCCACAGCAGCCTGCATGAATCCACCGATATTTTCTTTTCAATCCAGTTGAGAAGGACATAAGACATTATCTCGATTTGCTCAGCCAGCCTCTCCACTGTACACGAATCTGCAGTGGTTAGACTTCTCACCATCTGGTTAATGACAAAGACGAAACCCAAATCGCATTTTCTCGATGACAGGAGTTCATATTATTTCCTCAACAGACATGGAAAAATCCACTCGCGATGCCTTTTAGCGCCTGCGTAGGTGACCTCGGTGGAGGGAAATAGTACATCTTTGAACTAGTTGGGTCGAAGCAGGAAGCCTACCACGTCCCTGCTGCAGGAAGGTCGCCTGGCCAAGCTTGGGGTTGCAGTGCTGCAGTCTGACCACAAGGTGGCAGGAGCCTCCAAAGAGTAAACTGAAGCCGAAAAAGACGGTCAGACTTGGGGTGTGTGTGCAAAGGTGTCCGGTTACCTCCTTCTTTCGGCTCCTATTCTAGGGCCACTGTGATTAGCTACGTAGAATGAATCCTCTGTGGACAAATATTCCGATAAAGCAAAAGTCTGTGGACTGTCACCCATTCCCCTTCTGCCCAATGTTTTGCATCCCTCATAAAGAAATAGTGGGTGGTAAATGTACGTCAGAGCATCCCAGAACCTGCTGGAACTTTCTGCTTTCCTATGAGGCATGAACTTGACAAGCTACCTTATGGACCAACTGGAACGGGGACATATTAGTGTCTCTGTTTCCTTTTTGAGACATTTCTCTTGGGGTATAAGATACAGTAAAGTGACACATAGCAGCCTACATGGGGTATCACAGAGATCTGCTATTTTAAATGGCCTAATTGGGTTGCTCATCTTTGTTAGCAGAGCTGGAAGGTGTGGGAAGTTGAAAGAGGAGGGAAAAGGCACTTAATTGGTGCTGTGTTCTATATATCTTTATGTAACAGCGGGCTCTTGGAAAAGGAGGGAATCTTATGTAAAGCACTCGAGGCAGATTAATGGAACCGAGATGCAGGCAAACCCTGTGCACACAGTTGTGCGGGGGACTGTAGCTCACACAGCCGTGACCATAAACAGAAATCCTATGTTGTCTGATCTCAGTGAGAGTCACATTGCTCAAACTGGTGAAGACTTTGCTATAACAAGGTTAAGTAAATCCTTGCAAAACAGCAAAATCAGGGCAGAGAATCTTCTCAAAGTGTGAAAAATAAAAAAATTAAAAAAAAACCTATTTGCATTTGAGACTTAAGCTTGAGCATTTTGCCAAAGTGCAATGCTGTGTATATATCTGAAAGCAACTCTAACCCGAGCTTTAGAGATGACTTGTTCCCTGTTAAGCGCTTTGCCTCTGATGAATTATTTAACTTCTGGGGCCTTGTGGAAGGAAAACAGAGTTTGGGGTGCCTCCCCTGATATTAATCTGTGGATACTAGGGGCTCATGGCATGACGGAAGCTGAGCAGCCCACCGGGGCTCTGCTGGTTGCTCGCTGGAAGGGGGCACTTCCGAGCTTTGGGGTCCGTTGAGGTACTGGGCCAGCCTCCGCCCAGCACTGCACCAGAGCTCACTGCGGTAGAGACTGCAGCAAGCAAGCGGGCGGCACGCCCTGTTAAAGTCACAGCACTGCATTCCCTCCAGCCAAGTTCCCTTCTGGCTGCACCCGGGAAGACTTAGGAGCCTTTAAAGAGCAGGTTCCCAGCAGGGCCTCCATGCACTCTTAGGAGGAGCCCACCCACCTCCAGGGCTGCAGTCCGTGCAGGGAGAAAGGTGGTATTTGCAGGTTACATCTCTTCTTAGCTCTTACATGTGGCCTGACTGCTGGAAACCCAGTCTTATTTGCAGGGTGAACTGCTTTTCATATTTCCCCCTACATATTCAAGCCCATTTTAACCTTTCTGGGAACCTCTGAAAAGGGTCGTATCCCCTGCACTAGCGACCACTGGGGCCCAGGAAAGATATCTGTACAACGGGCAACGAGATCTGGCATTCTTTGCCAACTGGTTTGGCAGTTTCTCCATCGACTCAGGACTAGGCACCCTGCACATTCATTTCACCTGCTGCCTGAGCCATTTGATAGACCTGTTCATGACAAAGTGGAGGGACTTAGCTTACGGGGGGCTGCTCTTCCAGGTGGTATTTCTATTGTGAAAGACAGAAAAGCTCATTTTCTGTTCCTCAGTAGGGGATTAGTTAGATAAATGATGGCATATTTGTGGAACTTGATATAATGCAACTAAATGAGAAGACCAGAGTGTTTACCAATGTGGGATTACTTTAGGAAGCGAGGGGTGGAGCTACTACAGTTGGCGTTATTACCATTGTTCAAGTGCACGGTAGTTCCTCTTTATCTGCACGGATATGTTCCCAAACTCCCAGGGATGACTGGATCCTCCAATAGCGACGAACCCCATATATACTGTTGCTTTCATATACATACATTTCTATGATAAACTCTCAACTTTGCTTTTTTTGTGCTTTTATTGGTACATTATAGTCTCATATTACAGTGAAATTCAAGTTGGCCATCACATACATGCACACAGCACTTGGTGCACCCCCTCCGTCTCCCCTCCCCCCCAATACAGAGTACTGAGATTGACGTTGGTATAGTCTCATGTGAAGTTCATTAATGGAATTACTACTATCATCTTTGCTTTTAAAGAAACCAGTCTACGATCTATGGCCTCCTTGACATATCTGAATCACTGTCATCGGTTCTCTGGCAAGTTGAGGCCATGATTAAGTAAAATAAGGGTTACCTGAACACTAGCCCTGCAATCCCACAACAGTTGATCCAACAGCTCCGATGACCACTAAGTGACCAACTGATGGATGGCGTATACGGTGTGGGTACGCTGGATAAAGGGAAGGTTCACATCCTGGCTGGAATGTGTAAGAAGTAGAAACCATCTTTTCTGTAGAAGTAGCAAATTGTATAGAAATGTACTCCTTTCATTTTGTAACTGTAACATGGGCATTCATTTTTGATACATGTATTTGTATGCTCCACTCCCTGAATTTTCCAGGAGTCAACCATCTTAGTTTTAGTTGTCCATCTTAGCTCATAATTTCACCTTTAGTTGACCAGGAATCTTCTAGACGTCAACCATCTTAGTTTCGGTCCTGCATCTTAGGTCATAGTTGCTTCCAGAATGTTCAACTTTGTTTCAGACTTATTGTCTGTCTTGGAAATCATGCAGAGTTGTGAACTCAAACCCTCCCTAAATCAGGACGGGGGGCAGGATCGTGTTAGGGATAAAAGCCGAGCGGCTGCCTGCTCCCTGTGCTTGCTATTCAGACTCTATGTCGGTGGCACACCCTTTGGCAGAAGCAAATCGTCTTGCCAAGTTACTTTTGGTTTTATGTGCTTTATTTGCAGCTTCCCTAGAAGCCATTTCTAACAATGGGGTGCATCGGGGATCCTCACCATTTGAATGAGCGCCACGGGCTCCCCACTTAGGGGGAGATGTGTCCTAAGGCCTTGTTGCAGTGGCCTCTGGGTGCTGGGAGCAACTCCGCAGATCCCTATCTGGCCGAGACCCGGCAGAAAGTCTCTTGGCAACACGGGGGAAGGGCCCTAGTAAAAAACCGGGGTGACCAGGTAACTTCGTGCAGGGACCAGGGTAAGAAACACCACAGGAGGGGGTAAGGTATTTCCTGGGTGTTCAGGTCATCCTGGGGGGGAGGGTTGGAGTGCAAGAAACTTCCAGGCACAGGGGGGTTGAGCCTCTGACCTGACAGGGTTGTGTGTGAGTGTGAATGAGACATGTCAGTCAAGAGAGAGAGAACACCCTTTCTTTTACCTTTTCCTATCCTGTATTAAAAAAAAACTGCTTAAACGTTGCATTTTGGGGTTTTTCTGGCTATTAGCCGAGGAAAAGGACTCACAGTGACACCGAAACTGTTACAGAGTGGAGCAGAAAGACGTGAGATTTTATCATGCTACTCAGAAGGGCATGCAATTGAAATCTTATGAATTATTTATTTCATGTTGTTAGACTGCAGGTGATCACAGGTAACCGGAACTGCAGAAAGCAAAACCGCAGGTGTGGGGGGGGGCTGCATATGCATTCAGAGATACAGCCTAGGAGGAGAGGCAGGGGCTGAGCATTCGAGGCAGGCCTGGCACACTGGGGAGCAGAGGAAAGTCTGACGCAGAAGGAGGAATGGGGCCAGGCCTCGCAGGATGGGGTTTGAGTGCATCTTCCCCAAGAAGAGCTTGACTGATGGGGGGCTCCCCCTGCCTCGCTCTGAGTGGAGCAGTGAGCTCGGCTCCTGGAGGACAGGCTGGAGGTTGCAGCCCAAGGTGTCCCGGGTTCCAGGCCCTCTGATGAAGCCTGTGTGTTTATAGAAAGCCCAAATGCAACCAGGAGGGTCGACAAACCTTTGTGAGCTTCCCCTCTGTCCAGAGCTGTGTGGTCAGACCTGCAGGAGACACAAAAGTAAGTAAGATGCAGCTTTTGGGTCCAGTGTGACAGGTCTACAACAGCAGCTGACACTTCCACCGCGCTGGGCGTGCAGGAGGGTCTGCGTGAGGGATGACATTAACTCCCTGTGTGATAACTCTTTAATTCCTCACAAGAGCCCCACGAACTAGGTGTTTTCCAGATGAGAGAAACAGGGCACAGAAAGGTTAAGTAATGTGCTCAAGGTCACACAGCTAGCAAGTGCCAAATTGGGATGCAAATTTGGACCAGAATCGACTTCATTACTCTAATTCTGTCCCCATGCAAATGAGTAGACTTTGAGGTAGAAAAGAGTAAATGCCAGGAGAAATTAAAGTTCTGTGAGATGTCAAGGAGGGGAGAAATTTTGTCCTAAGGAAAGGACATGAAGAGGAAGAGGAGGAGGAGGAAGAAGAGGAAGAGGAGGAGGAGGAGGAAGAGGAAGAGGAGGAGGAGGAGGAGGAGGAGGAGGAGGAGGAGGAGGAGGAGGAGGAAAAAGAGGAGGAAGAGGAAAAGACAGCACTTTTGATGGTTCCTGAAGGATGGGCCTTTCTCCAGGCAAGTTCAAAGGAGAATATTCCAGATGAAGGGAAATAATGCATGCAAATGAGTCCTCATGCTAGCCTCAGATGGTACCATGCAGGTCTGATTTGTTTGCTCTGAGAGTATCAATTTTTTCTGTTCCAACTTCATCACATTCATTCATTCACCATTCATTCATTCATTCATTTGTTTGTTCATGCAATATCTTTGAGCACTTAGCATATGCCAAGGATTCAACAGGGAATTAGCAATGCATAGTCTTTCCTTTATTTTTTTCTCTGTAAACAAAGATAAATACTTCAATGTTTCCTCCCTACTCCATGAGCATTAATGGAGATTTTCTGCCCCCCTCCAACAAAAACAATAAATGCTAGGGCCCATATACTCTAGCAGTGTGTTTTACGGAGAGCCGACTTCCTACCCAATCTGTGCTAGAAAGTAGCATAGGGCTTACTTTCAAATAGCTTATAATTTTGCCGGGGGTGGGGTGGGGTGGGGTGATAGAATTTTCACACATGAGGTGATTAAAAAGTTGTACATGCCATATTTTGTTTTTATAAATAAGTTGAATGTATATGTAAGGGTAGAAAATATATACTATCAGATATATGGACCAACTGTATCAATATATAGTATAGAAAACACATGTGTGTTATGGTGTGGATGGGGGTGCTTGGTGACCAAGAGATGAAAGAGTCACAGTTTAGATGGACTTAGCTGCAAAGGGTGCTGAACTCTCCCGGGATGAGAGAGTCAGGAGAGCCTAGCTAGGAAAGAATGTGAATTAACAGAGGAGGGTCAAGGGCGAGGAGCTGGGAACGGGCAGGGGAGGGAAAATAAGGGTGGAGAGACCAGCTAGGTTGGAGGCAAGATTCCCTATTGTCACAAGGTCGCAGAGGACTCTGAAGAACAGAATGAGGATTTCCATGATTCTCTTGTCTAAGTCCTTAAGTCAACCGGGGTCATAATAAAAATGATGCTTTTAAGATAATTAATCTGGCACAGTAATGCAGGATCAATTAAAGAGGAAAAGAGACCCAATCAGTCAGGAAATTACTGCGGTGGTCTAGACATGAGCTACGTGAGTCCTAAAACCCGGCTGTGCATGTGCTCAGCATCAGTCCACTGTCTGACCACCTACTGTGCTGTCCAAACCACAGTAGGTGCTTTGACGCAGGAATCTTTTTAAATGTTCACAACCTGCAAGGATGAATCTTTATCTGTCTTTCACAGATGAAAAAATTTGGGGTTGTGGAGGCCCTGGGTTTGATACCCAGCACCACACACACACACACACACACACACACACACTTCAGGCTCAGAGTGTAAATTGTAAAAGTTCTTCCAGATGGAAGATTAAAGGCAGGATGTTGGAATCTTCAATTTCTGACCCAGTGTTTTCTCTATTATACAAAAGTCAACTTTCCTACTACAGGACTCTGTAGCAGGTTGTGTATATGTGTGTGTGTGTGTGTGGGGGGGGCTCATTAAAAAAAAAGAAGTAATCATCATTTTGAGGATCCAGAGAGTGTATTTGGAACTGAATATTCTAACTGAGCTGAGAGAGGCAAACATTTCCACTGTGGATAAAAATAAAATAGATTTAAAAATGCATTTCTAGCTGGGTGTGATGGTGCATGCCTGTAATCTCAGTACTTGGGAGGTTAAGACAGGAGGATCGCAGGTTGGAGGCCAGCTTCAGCTACCTAGTGAGGCCCTGTTTCAATAAATAAATAAATAAATAAATAAATAAATAAAATAGGGTTGGGGATGTAGCTCAGAGGTAGAATGCTCCTGAGTTCAATCTCCAGTACCAATACATACATACATAAAATAAATATGCATTTCTAACCAAATACAAGTGACTTGGGAAGTTGGATGGAAAAAAAGACGTTCTGCTTTGAAGTGTTTGTGAGATGACCTGTCAATAGCATTTGAGAAAGAATTAGAAACCGTTGATGCATTCCAATGGGATTAGATGTTTAAAGAAAAAAAAAGTATGGGGAGGATAAATAAGGGATAAGTCTAAATTGTGTTTGAATAATAGTATCCTAAGAATGGAAGTTTAAACATTTTAAGGAAATTTAAAGAGCACTGATAAGCCACTGTAGAAAGATGTTTCTAATAAAAAGATTCCTTGGGAGGAAATGTCAAAAGCTGTGGGGAAGAAGAGTGATAAAAACTTCAGGAAAATATTACAGCATATTGACTGTTTTTCTTTTCTCAGAAAGAAAATTTAAGCATAAATACTTATATACCACTTAAAGTCTCCAATCGAGGACCTATAATAGGGTTTGAAATTTTTACTCTATGATATATTATATGAATAACCTTCAAATCCTGCTTCTTCAGAATTTAAATGTGCCAGGATTTAAATAAATTCTTTGGAATTTAAATAAATTCGTATTTTGGGCTCGAAACACTCAAAAGTAGAGAGATTGATGCTGGCAGAACAATTGACATGTTGTCCTGTCTCTTCAGCTTAGAGGATTTTGTGTCAAATGAGGGTGATGAAATGCAGTCAGAAAAACCTGAAAGCTGAGGTAGTAATTTCAGTGTCCCCTCAGGTTGATAAAAACCAGAATTGCCTGAGAGTTTGGAACTCCAATATAAAGACCCTTTGCTTTATACTCAAAATTTAATCGATTGGACAAATATGTATTTATTGAGTCTTTTGTAAGTCTGTGGTGTAGGTGGAATGTTGAGGTTTGCACAAATCTTCCAAGACTGGTGATTAGTAAGAAAGTCCCCAAGGGCCAGGACTTCTTAGGTGACAGAAGGAGGGGTCTGAGGTCTCAACCATATTCCACATAAAGTTCTTGGAAGATCAGGATTTTTATATTATTATTATTATTATTATTATTATTATTTTGTGGTACTGGGGATGGAACCCTGGGACATTCTTCCTCTAAGCCACACCCCCCAGCCCTATTTTTTTATTCTTTATTTTGAAATAGGGTCTCACTAAGTTGTGGAGGGCCTTACTAAGTAGCTGAGGCTGGCCACGAACCCACATCCTCCAGTCTCAGCCTCCCAAGTACTGGGATTACAAGCGTGCGCCACCACGCCTGGCCAGGATTTTTCCTTTTTTTTTTTTTTAACATTGAAAACACAATTGACCAAATCTCGCAGACTAAGAAATTAAAAATATGTATAGCATTAAATTATAAGTGTTCCCAAAAAACTCAAACACATTTTAGACACTGGTCTAAATTGGCTTCACTGGTACAGTCTTTCAGCTGGAAACAAGGTTTCACTAGGTTGCTAAGAGCATCGCTAAGTTGCTGAGACTGGCTATGAACGTGTGATCCTCCTGTCTCAGCCTCCCAAGTACAGGGATAACAGGCATGCGCCACCAGAACTGGCGTGGATGTTGGTTTTTATCCCTGTATTTGCAGAAAATAAAACTGAGTTTCAAAGAGGTTTAAGTAACTTGCTGACAGCAGGGGCTCGTCTGGGATTCAGTGCGGTTGGCTAGTCCTACGCAGCGCCATGCATCTTCATGCTACCAATGAAACGCGGGGGTACGTGTCCCTTTGAGTTGGACCCACCCTTCAGAGCACCGGAACAGCATTAGTGTAGAAGGATGATGCGAGGGAAATGCAATTAGTAATTTGAATTAATACATTGATAAAATTTATTTTGTAAAGTAGTTATAAAGTGGGATTCCAGACACCCAGATAAATTTAGGGGAAAAACAATCACCACCATTTCCTGAAAGCCTCCTATGTGCTGGTTACTTTGGGGACCATTTTACATGGACATTATGTTGAGTCCCAGCAAATACCCCATGAGATAGGAGTTACATCTCCATTTTACAATGTTGAGAGCTGAGGCATCTTGCAGATAAGTAACCTGCCCAAGGTCCCATGGGGGTAAGTGACAGAGTGGGACTTGAACTCTGGCTGGTCTGGCTCCAAGACCTGTGCTATTTCAATCTCTCTCTCTTCTTTGTAGTGGTACTAGGGATTGAATCTTGCATGTTAGGCAAGTTCTCTACCACTGAGCTACATCCTCAGCCCTTGCTATTTTTTATTTTTATTTTTATTTATTTTAAAAATTTATTTATTTATTTATTTGCGGTACCGGGGATTGAACCCAGTAGCGTTCTACCCCCGCGCTACACCCCCAGCCCTATTTTTTATTCTCTATTTTGAAACCGGGTCTCATGAAGTTGCGGAGGGCCTCACTAAGTAGAGAGAGAGAGAGAGAGAGAGAGAGAGAGAGGGAGAGAGAGAGAAAGAGAGAGAGAGAGCTGAGGCTGGCCGCGAACCCAGATCCTCCGGTCTCCACCTCCCAAAGTACTGGGATTACAAGCGTGCGCCACCACGCCCAGCCTGTTATTTTTTATTTTGAGATAGAATCTCGCAAAGTTGCCCAGGCTGGCCTTGAACTTGCCATCCTCCTGCCTGAGCCTCCCAAGTAGCTGGATGACCTATGCTATTTCTAATACAACAAGATAACAAGATGTCATTGCACTAAAACAGCATGTCCAACCTTTGGCTCTGACCGAAGGACTTCATCCAACTCAATGCGACAGATATCCACTGAACAGTGACAGTGGATTAGATCATAAGAAATACCAAAACGAACCTGCCTCCAGGGCGGTCACCATTGGTGACATTACAAGGTCCCGCATATGATAGGCGTTTAATAAGTATTTGATGAAGGAACAAGTGAATGAATAAAATATATAACTGATTGTCATGTAGAAGAAATTCTATTAGAAAATTCAAGATCAAAATGTATGAGAGGAAATGCATTGGAACTGTTCTAAGATCAGGTATCTAGGAGGGATATTAAAGATCAGGTGGTCTAACTCTTTACCTCTTAGGTGAGGAAACTGAGGCCCGCAAAGGTCAAATAATTTGCCAAAGGTCATAGAGCCAGCTAGTAGCAGAGTGTAGATCAAAAAGTCTTCTGACTAATTCAGTGCTCCATGATCTGTGTTTTTCCCCCACCTTTGCCAGGCTGAAATCCTGTTTCTGTCTCTCTCTGCATGTAATCACGATAGAGCTATTGTTATACCCTTCCTGGGACAAAACCTCTTTATCTTCTCCCACCGTGGGGAATGTAGGCATTACCCGACAGGAAGTGACCGCCTATCAGTCATAAAGAGAAGCTTCTCTTAGAAGCAATGAGTCATTCTGAGCATTAAACTTTTAACACAGAAAGCTCCTGATTGCTATTATGATTCTCTTGATACCTCTGAACGCAGGTACTCATACACGCCAAGACACACACACACACACACACACACACACACACACAGGTGCGACGCATTTGCACAGAGTCCAGCTGTGCTGTAAGCCAGGGGCGTTGGGGATACAGCAGTCTACTGCAGCCACATTGATGAGAAGGTTCAGGAGAACAGCTGACTCATTCAGAGAGTCATTGTAACTCTCCTTTCTTCTCCTTCCTCTCTTAGGTCCTTCCTGCTTTATTACCCCATAGAGGACGCTCCCTCCTGTCTCTCACCTCCCACCCACCCTAATTAAGATTCTGTGATTGAAGATGGCCCAGGGTAACATTCCAAGACCATCACAGTCTCTAGTAATATTTTCGTTCTACAACCTGGCAGTACAGAGACTTAGCATAAAAGTATGATTTTTATTTTATTGGTATCTACACTAAATATCTTCCTTAGGGAAAGTGTTAATGCCTTAAGTGATTTCCCACCCTGTTTATGGTGTGATCTATCAACCTGCTCCCAAGGCTGAAAGCCTCAGGACCCAGGACAGTTAAGCCATTTATTGAAGTAGGTTAGACGTTCCAGATGAGATAGCTGTAACAGCCCATGCAGAGACGCCAAGCTGGCAGACGCACAATCGTAAAAGAATCACATTTTTACTCTAATTCTCTAGCAGTCAGCACTTTAAAGAAAAGCCATTTCTATATTATGAAGATATGGCACTTGGCAAATATTTACCGATAGGCTGTTGCTATGGTTTGGATGTGTTTTGTCCTTTCTAAAACTCATCTTGAACTTTAATTGGCAATGTATGGTATCGAGAGATGCTGGCACTACTAGGAGGTAATTAGGTCATGGGGTATCCACCCTTATGAGGGGATTAATGTAGGTTCTGCACGAGTGGGTTAGTTACCTCAAGAATGGGTAGCTGTAAGCCGGGCGTGGTGGCGCATGCTTGTAATCCCAGTACTTGGGAGGCTGAGACAGAAGGATCCTGGTTCACAGCCAGCCTCAGCTATTTACTGATACCCTCTGCAACTTAGTGAGACCCTGTTTCAAATAAAGAATAAAAAATAGGGCTGGGGTGTAGCTCAGAGGTAGAAAACCCCTGGGTTCAATCCCCAGTACCACAAAAAAAGAAAAAAAAAGAAATAAAAAAGAATGGGTAGCTGTAAACTAGGTCAGCTTATTTGTCCCTCCCTCTCTTCCACACACACCTGTTTCCTTTTCTGCCCTACATGGAGTAGCATGTGGCCCTCACCAGAAGGCAAGTAGAGGCCAGCACCTTTCTACCCTCCTGAACTGTGAGCGAAACAAACCTCTTTTCTTTATAAATTACTTAGTCTCAGGTGTTCTGTTAGAGCAACAGAAAACAGACTAAGACACCTGTTTTGTGATTTGGCATCTTATATTCTAATTAAGAGAAGACCCAGCTGGGTGTGGTGGTACATGCTTGTAATCCCAGTACTTGGGGAGGCTGAGACAGGAGGATCGCAGGTTCGCAGCTAGCCTCAGCAACTTAGCGAGGCCTTCCATAACTTAGTGAGACCCTGTTTCAATCAACCAATCAATCAATCTATCAATAAAAATAGGGCTGAGGGTGAAGCTCAAAGGTACTGGGCTTAATCCCCAGTACCACCACCACTATGAATAAATAAATAAATAAATAAATAGAAGATCCATAAACAAATCCTTTCAATATCATGGGTCAGGTTCATGAATACCATCTTGCCTTTGCAGAGTTGTTGTTCCTCCACAGAAATGCCCACCTCTAGGGAGTGTGCAGAGAGCACATTTCCTTGGGAGAAGGACAGGGACCGGGGATCTCCTTGCCACCTCCTGGGAAGGAGCGGGTGTTTCTCCACTTGCTGCACCAGCCGGCAGAAGACTGGCCTTGGATGTGCTGTGTCGCTTTCAGATTCCACAGTCACAAATTGGGACCCAAAGGCTTTGTCCTCTCTACCTCCAAGTGAACAAAACAAGACACTGCAGCAGCATTCTGGAAAAATGTAACCACAAACATTTTCACCAACAGGCAAGGTCCTCTCGACACAGCCCTTCCTCCCAGCTTCATGGAACACGTGTGCCGCATCTCACACGGGTAATTCTAGTCTATTTTAAAACCTCCAAGAAAGAAGATGTTGCACCCCGCCTCAAAGGCTGGGCACAGTGTGGTGTCAGAGCACTGGCATAGGAGTCAGACGCCTGGCCTCCAGCCACGCCCCTTGGGCAAACCAACCTCCCGGGGCTGGTTTTCATTTGTGGGAAATAAAAGATCTAGCGTGAATGACTGAAAGTTTTCTTCTAACCCTTCACAGCTATTGATTCTAAGATGTCATCGACCCAGAAGGGAGAGAAATCGCAATTCGTGGGATTCCACGGGGAAAGTGATGTCAGAGGAGATCCAAATCATTGTGAAAGAGAACTCAGCTGGGAGTTAAACGCTGCGAGTTCTGCAAGGAGTCTAAGACCTGCGCCTGGATGGTTGTGGCAGCTGTATGCATAGTTGTCAAAACTTGGAAGCAAGGATCTGTCCTTCAGTAGGTGAATAAGCATACCACCGTGCTTCCAGACAACGAAATGTCATTCAGTGCTCAAAAGAAATGCGCTATCAAGTCATGAAAAGACACGGAGAAAACCAAAGCGAACGAGGCCAATCTGAAAAGGCTGCACCCTGATGCCAGCTAAATGAGGTTCCGGAAAAGCAAAACTGGGGAGATGGTAAAAAGATCTGTGGTTGCCAGGGATTAGGAGAGCGGGAGGAGGGATGAACAGGCAGAAGATGAAGGACTGTCAGGGCAACGAAACGACTCTGATACAACAGTGGCGAACACAGCTCCTTATACGCTTGTCTAAACCCAGAGAACCTTTAACACCAGGAGCAAACCCTTAGGACCGATAGCAAACTATCTGCTTGGGTGATGATGATGGGTCAGTCCAGATTCATCAGCAGTGATAAATGTGGCACTCTGGTGCAAGCTGCCGTGCACCTGTAGGGGCAGGGGATTGAAGTGAAATCTCCGTATCTTCTGGTTAGTTTTGCTGTGAACCTAAAACCATTCTAAAAATGAAAGTTTATTAAAAAGATAATGTGGGGTCTAGACCTCGTTTTGCTGGTTGATCTAGCAGCCCAGCCACCTGAGACTCTGAACTTCCGGTGCTTCACCTCTGCTCTGGCCCCAAGTCCTCCCCTCCTGTCCTTTCTTAGGGTCATTGAGATTCTCTACGTCAACAAAGAACTACATTGCTGGGATGTTCCCTTAACCTCTGCATACTCAAAACTTCCAGACAATGCAGTTACCGCAGTATCAAAAACAAACAGCCAGGTGTGGTGGCACACGCTTGTAATCCCAGTACTTGGGAGGCTGAGACCAGAGGATCCGGGTTCGTGGCCAGCCTCAGATACTTAGTGAGGCCCTCCACAACCTAGTTAGACCCTGTTTCAAAATAAAGAATAAAAAATAGGGCTGGGGGTTGTAGCTCGGAGGTAGAATGTCCCTGGGTTCAATCCCCAATACTGCAACAAACAAACAAACAAACAAACAAACAAGCTAGGGATTTCCGCTGCTGTTTCTTTTATTTATTTATTTATTTATTTTTTGCGGTACTGGGGATTGAACCCAGGGGCGTTCTACCTCCGTGCTACACCCCCGGCCCTATTTTTTTATACTTTATTTTGAAACCAGGTCTCACGAAGTTGTGGAGGGCCTCACTAAGTAGAGAGAGAGAGAGAGCTGAGGCTGGCCGCGAACCCGGATCCTCTGGTCTCTGCCTCCCAAAGTACTGGGATTACAAGCGTGCGCCACCACGCCCGGCGAAATGGACACACTTGTCACTGGCTTGAATATTCAGCTAACTTCCACCTGCCTCCCAGAAGCAGGTATTCAGGGTACTTCCCGAAGCACGTGAGCCTGCAGCTGTAAGCCATCAGGCATCACAAAAATCCCCGGATGTGTTCCCTATGGACTGTCTTCAGGGTCATTGAGCAGGCCATGTGACTAACCCCAGAGGGCACTCGATTCTGCCTGCAGACAAAGTTTCCAGGAGGAGAACTTGACGGGCAAGCTGGGGAACGCTGTGCCTCAGAGTGATGGAGGTCATTGATTTGTTCAAGTCCATTAGCCTAATTCTGCTGGGAGATATCGATCGCCTGAGAATGGCACGCCATCACCGGAGCTGTCCCGTTACCTTCACTTAGAATGGTCAGAAATATGAAAGAAAAATATGAGCTCCACAGTGAAGAAATCATCTCTGAATAGAGGCACTGGACACAGGAGGTGACCTGTGCAACACAGGCATGGTTCATCTGGTTAGAGGCTGCAGTTTACCCAGTTCAGGACAAAGAGGTTTTCTGTTGTCTGTACAAGAAGACAACTTGATGGGTCCTTCCAGAAGGTTCCCTCGTGCATGACTTCTAATGCTTTCAGGCCACAGTGTGTCTTCTCTAGAGAGCCCTACAAATCCATCAAGCTCTGCCTCCTTTCCTTATTCCTGCACAAAGAACTAATCTAATAACCCATTTCCCGTTAGGCTGCCATGTTGTTAATCAAAAGTGGGGAGGCGACCCATTGGCCTGAATTAATAGAATTACTCCTTAAACCATACATATTCAAAAGGCTCTAAAAAGCATCTGGGTATCTTTTAAAAATACTGTCAGAGAGATGATCAAATTAATGCCAGCATAATAAATTAGACCTATAACTGCTTACTTTGAGAGAGGGCTATCCTCCTTCAAAAGCAACGTTTGTAAAAGACAGGAAATCCCATTAGACCTAAAGGGAAAAACTCCCTCCATATTCTTTGGTGGAATTAATTGTCAAAAATAGCATATTTGCTGGAGATTACAGGACCCTGCTGGGGTTTCCAGATGCAGCGAGCACAGAAAGACCCCATCTGCATTGCAGCTGGTAAGCCCTCTGTCGAGCTTTTCCTGCAGCCCCACGGGGCAGCCGCATAAACCGCAGGCAGCCATATTCGAATGCTCAGTTTCCCAAGAAACTCAGGGCCACATCAAATTACTTAGACTCACACGGCCTCATGCTGTTTAGACCCAGGCCTATTAACATCAAAGTCTCCTGCATCAATTGTGCTTTATAAGTACTGAAAAGAAAGGAGAACTTATTGATCATAAAGCTTAGGCTTGTAGGAACCCAAACTAATGACCAGATGTAGGCCTACAACACAATCCCATGTCTTATAAATTTGTAGCCTTTTATCCCTCCTCATAGCCAGAGGGTCTGAAGAAAAGGACAGAAAGGAACACGTGCATGGACACGCACCCTTGTCCCCATTAGTTATTATCTGCTGAGAACAAGACATCGGGTGATGCATGCTATTAGCTAAAACCTCCAGTGATCCATCACCTTCTTTCTAGCCAAAGTCAATTCTTCTTAACAAATTGAAATTTCAAAGTGGCCGCTGTTGCGCTGAGACCCAGTCTGCAGGAGATGGGATGCTGACTGCTAATAGGATGCAGCAGGGGAGGCTGTCAGGGAGAATCAGGGAGAGACTACGCCCGAGACAATGGCTTTTGTTCAGTCTGCAGATCGGAGCAGCCTGGTTTCGGAGTTAACCATCCACGCGTCAAAGTAGTTCATTTCTTTCTATATCCAGCAGCACTTTCCCCAGGTTGCTATTTACGGAGGGTTCTTAAGTCTTCGAGAAACTGTTAAATAAAGCGCAGGCTCTGTCATCTTTTATGCATAATGCCCGTGCGCTTCAAGTCTGTTGTGCGTGGGTGTGGAATTAGAAATGTCATTTTACCTGGACAGTGTGACTTGTAAATGGACCAGCCTTCATCTTTTGGACTAATCTAAAGGCGGAGCGATGGAAGGGAGGGTGGTGGTGGGGGAGAGAATCAATGAAGCAAACACTTTCACTGAAGTTACGTACACACGTGAAATTACCAATGCCAATCTCAATATCATGTAGGGGAAGGGAGGGAGTGGGGAGAGAGTGGGGAGGGAAACTTGCCAAGGACTGTGTACACGTGTGTCCCTATCACTCTGAACTATATTATGACGTGAAACTACAATGCAGCAATAATTATATATATATATATAAAATAACATATATTTTATATATATAACATATAACATATAACATATAACATATATAATATATAATATATAAAAATATATATTTATATATATAAAAATATATATATAAAATAAAGATCCCTTAGGTAGGAATTTTAAACTCAGAGAGATGACAGGGACCTTAGAGAGGTCATGCACCCACTCAAATAGAGGCGAGGGGACTGAGGCCGAATTGCTTAAATGACTGGCCTAAAGCTACAGAGCAGATGTCTCAAATGTCCCAGCCTCCCCGCTCTCGGGCTGGACTCCATCTGCGGCACAGAGAGCTAAAGGATGCAGCTCCTGTCTCCTGCTCTCCCTGGCTTTGAGACTTAAGCCTCCATGTAGACCATGCATGATACATGGCAATAAAGGGATTCCTACCAAACGAGGTGTTGTCTCTAGGTGGAAACGATTTTTAACCTTTTGTTGTGCTGTCCTGCATTTTCCAAGTTTTTTTTTTTTAATAATGAAGAGATTCTTTTGGTAACTGGAAAGAAAACAACACATTCCATTAAAATCAAGACTTGTCTCCGGCATCCCCCTCCTCTCCTGCACCCTGGGTCTCAGTCGGGTGGACCCCAAGCACAGGGCTTCATAATGCCCCCTCTAAGTGTCTGTCTCATCAGGCTCTGGGCTCCCCCAGGGCGGGGGCATGTGTCCCTGAGCTCCTTTGCATCCTAGCCGAAATCTGTCATAGGGAAGGCCCAGGAAAGATGATTGCAGAAAGAGGAGAGGTCGTGAATAAGTATCATCAGACAAACAAGGAATGTCCTCATAGCAGCTCCGTGTTCATAACGTGGATGTACAGGGGATGAAGTCTCTAGTGTCTAAGGGTCCAGCACTAATGACATCCAGCGCAGAGCACCTGGAAGGCCTGGAAGGCCTTTATGTCCTCAGACTCCTATTAGGCTAAGGGGGGCTCTTGCCTTGTGCTTCCTGTACCTAGGTGACACTCCTCAGGACATCCATCTGTCCCAGAGAGGACCCTAAATGAATTCAGATTCGTGATCTCATGAAACTTTTTTCATATTTTTATTACAGCCCCAGAAAAAGGTTCTCATATGCAAATGAATCAGACTCTGACTGTTCATAATAAATACTTCATTTCTCCTGAAGTCTGCTGGACGTTTTTAGTCCCACTGCATTCTTTGATCCTCATTCGGCTTGTGGATGACATAAGGATGAGGAGGCTAGGTCCCAGAGATGGTAAAGATACTGTACAAGGGGGGGGGGTGCTGCTGGGGGAGGGCCACTCCCCGGGGAACATCTTTTTGGGCTACTGCTTAGGGGGATCATTGGGACCACTAGCTAATCAGGATACCTATTCCTGGACTGTGGTCTGGTCATTTTAAAAGGAAATATGCTGGGCGTGGTGGCGCACGCTTATAATCCCAGTACCTGGGAGGCTGAGACATGAGATCGCAGGTTCGTGGCCAGCCTCGGCTACTTAGTGAGGCCCTCCGCAACTTTGTGAGACCCTGTTTCAAAATAAAGAATAAAAAATAGGGCTGGGGGTGGAACTTGGAGGTAGAATGCCCCTGGGTTCAATCCCCAGTACCACACACACACACACACACACACACACAATAAATAAAAGGAAATACCAGAAATGGGTAGACAGATTTGTGGTTTTAAAGTTAAGTACCACAGTCAAGGATCTATGTCTTTCTTTCTCACCCCTGCTATATGGTGTTTTTTATTCTAAGCAGAGCTTTGCAAAGAAAACTGCTGATTCATTGGCTTCTCCTTCTCACTGTCGCCAGGATGAGAGAGTATAAATAATTTACATTAAGATATCAAGACAGCAGTAGTTTTAAATGTGTTGCATCCCTGGCTTGAATTGCTTTTGTGACACTGAATTAAACTAAAAAGGCCATCAATGACAGCTGTGAGCTTTTAGGATGGCCTAAACTTGCCCATTTACTGCAAAGTCCTAGGCTTGAAGGTTAAATAAATATTGCACAGGGTGTCTAGCTGCACGTGGGAGTCCAGACATTTTCAAGGACGGAACTGAAATTTAAATGGAGATTATGGACTGGCTTTGGATAAAAGTCCAGGTTGGCAATAAAGGACCACACACGTGGTGAAATTGCTGGCTTCTCTGCTGTCTATGAAAAGTGCAAGTTTTAGATATTTAAGACCCCGCTGAATTTTAGTCACCGACTAGAGGAATCTTTCTTCATGCAGTTGACTGGTGAGCTTGGTGTCATGTGAGACTTCTATGTCATTTGCAGGAAAATGGATGGAACTGGAGAATATTATGTTAGGTGAGATTGGCCAGAAAGTGAACAGTTGTATGCTTTCTCTCACATGTGGGAGCTAGAGAGAAATTGGGTAACAAAAGGGACTTCAGATAAAGGAGGAGAGACTCCCGTGGAGTGATGGCGGGGGTTTGGGAAGGTGGCGGGGAGGAGAGTTGATGAAGGCAACAGTTGAAATAATGCTACGTGCATATAGAAATTACAAAACCAATCTCAGTAACATCTATGGGGAGGGGAAGGAGCGGGGTGGGATCAGAGGGAACCACACCAGTGCTGTGCGCATGTGTGTTCCCATCACTGTGAACCTCATTATGATGTAGAATTACAATGCACCAATAAAAGCATATTAAAACAAGGAAGTTTTCACATCTCTGAATCACTGGAAGCCCTGTAGACCTCAGACTGTCAAGGGCAGTGTGAAAACAGAAAAGGGGGGGGGGGAGAAGAAAACAGTGAGACAAAAGGCTCATTTCCTGTTTCCTTTTCCCTCCTGTTTCAGGTTTCTTCAACCTCTTTCTCATCTGTCTCTCTCAACTCTGCTCCCTGTCACTCTTTTTGTTTTTTTCAGTACTGGGGATTGAGCCAGAGCTTTATGCATGCTAAGCAAGTGCTCTACCACCCCATGTATTCTCAACTTCACTTTTTTTTTTTATTTTGGGCTACCTTAAATTTTATTTTGCTTAAACAAGTTTCCATTAACATTCACATACAAATTCAGGCAAAGTTTTAACACGAAACTTTCAGCTTGGAGATTTTGCTAACTGCACTTAACAATAGTTTTTTTAAGCAATTAATGCTTCACAACAATGTCAAGCTAACTGATTCGCAACTTCACTTCTACACTTTTTCCTACGCATTGGCTGTTCTCTATCATTAGACTGTTGCATTTTTAACATAGTGGGGTTTTTAGCCTCAACTAAACAAAACATAAAAAGCATAATGAGGAGCAGGGTGTGGTGGCTCACACTTGTAATCCCAGTACTTGGGAGGCTGAGACAGGAGGATCGCAGGTTTGTGGCCAGCCTCAGCTACTTAGGCCCTCCGCAACTTAGTGAGACCCTGTTTCAAAATAAAGAATAAAAAATAGGGCTGGGGGTGTAGCTCGGAGGTAGAATGCCCCTGGGTTCCATCCCCAGTACCGCAAGAAAAAAAAATAGAATAAAGAGAACGTTTTAGTGTCATGGGGTCTTACTGCATCTTCTAATGAGAGAGATCATATTTAACAGGAAGGTAGAAGATGGGAGCCGCCATGCTACCTGCCCCCTCCCCCCGTAATACCCAGAGTAAAAGTTGCTCATCAAAAGGCCCCATTTCCTGAAAAGTCTCAGAATCCTCTTAGCCCCACACACTCGGCAGCCTCCACCGACAGAGTGGTGCATGAGACAAGGCCACTTTGTTAACCTTAATTAAATAATTTTGGTGAAATTGCGTGAGTTGATTTCGAGTGCCGGCTGTGAGGCCGCGCAGGGCCATCGCCGGCTGCCTTCAGTGGGGCAGCAGCTGTACAGACAGCAAGCAATGGTCGCCAGATGAGCCCGGACTCACATTGTGACAACTGCTCTGACGCTTTCCCTCTACAGGACTCGTTTTGCAGAGATCATCATACTTATTTGTTGGGAACCTCAAACTATTGTGGAAACAATTAAGCAATACTTGCTCAGTTTTTATAATTCTGGTTATGGGCTTCAGTTGTTTTTCTCTGGAGTCGGAATCCTGTAGGTTCAGACTCTTGGTGCCAACAGCTCAGAGTCTCACCACATCTACCATTCCCAGGTAAGGACCGCTCCTCTCAGGGGGGACAGCCGGCTGTGTGTGTTACTACCACAAGGTCTAAAATCAGGTGAGCATCGTAGTCTGTTCAGTATGCTATAACAAAACACCGTAAGCTAGGTGGCTTGTAGCCAATAGTTTACTGCGCATAGTTCTAGATCAAGGTGCTGGTAGACTTGGTGTCTAGCGTGAGCAGGTTCCTCGTAGATGGAAACTTCCTGCTGCCTCCTCACATGGTGGAAGGAGCAAACAAGCTCCCTGAAGTCTCTCTCTTTCTCTTTCTTCTTGTCTTTTTTTTTT